>BGZK01001578.1:0-130977 GCA_005406025.1 Eumeta japonica
CTCGCCAGAACGTTCGGCTATGATACTTTTTCTTATTACCCCTCCACGTGTGCAAAGATTTGGGTTCTAGATAATTTTGTTGCTTTTTAATTTTTCTCAATATGAACGTTACACAATTCTGTTGTAACATTTATATTGGGCAGTAACATTAAAAATTTAAACGGAAAAGAAGCAACGTGGTTTCGCACGTAATACTAAAGACAGTCGCGTAAATTTATTATTTACATCTTTGTCTAATCACAAAGTATTATTTATTTATTTTTTATAAGGGCAAAGCGCATATGCGGATCACCTTTAGGTGAGTCAGCATCGCCTATAAACGTCTTATCGTTAAAGGAGTTCCCTGCGTCTTTTAAAAAGATTCTCTTTAAAAGAAAACGACATGTCGAGGGTTTGGGGCGAAAACCTGATAAGATACCAAAAGCATGTTTTGAGACAATTGCATGTAAAGGTTTGTTAATATTAAAGTTATATTTATCATAGTTGGAAATTATTTGAGACAAATTAAACTTATTTCAATAATAGGTAATTTCATTCACATTCATACCTATATTGGTATTGATACAAAAGCAAAAATTATGTTTTTTTTTGTAAATATATTTAAATAAAAAAAAGAACTATAAATTCGGTTTTAACACTTTATATTAACCTAATTCAAAAAGTTCTTGGGTTTTATTTCTTATGTGTTCTCTATGTTAAATCAGTTATAAATGGAATAAAAGGCAATGATTATGTTCTAAAATGCTATTTTTACAAGCAACGAACAAAATAAACACAAAAAATAAATAGAAATCAGTAAGTGTTAAAATAATAGAAAATATTTGGAAAGATTAAAACTCGTTTTCAAATTAGGATGATTCTTCTTCAGATACTTCACCCAGTGGTACACATCAGGTACACGATCTTTTGCAGTGGCTGTTGTTTTCAGAATTTGTATCCATGCATGAAGCTTTTCAGGGTATATATCATTTTGGTCCATCTTCAAATCTTTTTTCTTCGCTTCACTAATAGGATTTGGAGTTTTGTATGGTTTTTCTAAAGAATCAGGAAAAGTGTCTTGTTTTGGACGGACCCAGTTTTCTCTTCTGTTGTCTTTTAATCTTGTCATTGAAGTTAGAGGTGAATTTATAATACTACTTTCTGATATGCTTAGGAAGTTAAATTCATCGAAAAGGTCGCAAACGTAAAATACACAATGTTTTGGCCTTTGAGATATTTAGTACATTTTATTTTTAATCATTGTTCAATATTCCCTTCCGTATTTATATTACTATTTAATATGATTGTCGCAGCAAAAGTCTTTAAGTCCAAAATCTCGTTATATTTCATCTCTTTTACTTGATAAGGCGGTATTTTATATTTTTTGTAGTCAAATATCTTAACTTTTTGTTTTCTGGCTTGTTCGAATACGTTTTTCCAACCGTTCATAAAAATTATACTAATATTTTTGAAGCTGATTCTATAGCTATGTTCATAGAGTCAGCCTCGACATAAGAGTGACCTGGTTCTAGAAACTTTTGTTCGATAATTCGTAAGTTGTCAATGGTTTGAACCGACTACAATAAGTCGGTGATGAACTGATTGCCGTTTTGCCCACCACAAGTATCTGAAAAAAAGTGATATGCTCAACTTGAGAAGGCAAGTTTCTCAAGTTATTAAATAAAAATAAAGGCATGTTCAATTTCGGTACTGCCTTTTTTGCCATTTACTTTGCTCCAGGATAAACGATAAGCGTTATTTGGTAATTCAGACTCAAAAATCGTCATATTGTGCACTGTTAGCATTCTAAGGTAGTACAGTTCACAATTTTCCCCTTTTGGAATTTGTAAAACGACTTGTAAATCCGAGGTAATGGACATAAATGTCTTGTCTTTGTTTGATCTCCCGTGATCTAGTTGTTTGGCTTTTTAACGGGCCTGATTCTTTTTTATGTGCGAAGCATAAGTCTTTTCTCGTGCCGCTTTCTGTTTTGGGTTAGTTTTAGAAAAAATTACGCAAATAAAACACTGATCTTTTTTTGGTTTGAAAAAACTTAGATTTTAGTGTTCGCTAAAACTGCTCCGACAAATATGTCTTCGGTCAGTGGACTTCGATCATTTTCTTTGCATTTTTCAATGTAAAGATTGTACATTTCTTTTATGTTTAACGTTTTATTCAAGTGGTTTCTTTTTGTGTCTTTTCTACTATAATTCGATTCCATTACAGGAAAACTTTCTATGTGTTTCGCGACGAACTGAATCTCTTCATGTTTAATGTTGTTTAATGGTTCTTTTTTTCCATGCATGTCTTCCGACGAATGACATCCAAAAGTGTCACGTTTCTCTGTGGCATCTAATATTACATCCACTGATGTAATATCAGAATCATGAAGAGTACTCGTTAGAAATTTTAGACATTCATGAATTTCTTCATTATTTTGCAAAATAAAAATGTTTTACTCAATTTTCTTGCTTTTTTTATTTGAAGTCTTGAAGAAAAAAATGCGTTTTTACTGGTTTCACTGACATGATATTGAAAAGAAAAGTCTTCCTTGCCTTAAAATCTTAGCTCCAATAATGTCTGCATTAATGACTCCTTTCTAGTTCTGAAACGTTTTCATTACACCTAAATTTACATCTACTGCAATCAACAGGCTTTAGTATTTTAGGTGCAAGAGTTTATTTTTTATTATGTTAGTTTATAATAACTTTTCATTCAATGGTTGGGCTTTCTTCCATTTTTTATTTATATTAACTTTTCCTTATACTTTTTCTAATATTACGTTTTCCAGTAATAATTACACCATATTAAAAGTTGCTTCAACCGTTTATATTTGTGGTTCCAATTTGCTTGTCTTCATTAGATTCTGTGTACGAAATTTGTATTAGAAATTCTGGTGGAGCATAAATGGGAGTTTTGTCCGAGTAATCACTACCAAATAAACCTTGATAGTAATTATATTCATTTATTTCTCGTGGTGATCTTGTTCCAGATAACAGAACAGTATCTGACGTATTGTTTTCAAGAATGTTTTATGATTCTCTAACCATTTGTAACTGATCTTCATCTAGTTCAGATATAATATTACTATCATCGCTATCATGCCAAACTCGATGTAACGCTGTTAAAGACATTACTCTGGTGAGTATGTGAAATTCCAGAAGTGTGTATTTTTTCGCCTGACATGGCGTCATTTGACCACCCGTGCATATCAACATCGTTTTTGCAAATATGTGCTACTTTAATAGACCGTTTACCTTCTTCATGGCTAATATTCCTATACGTCGATTTGAACTTTGTAGGATTCAATTCTAAAAAAATCAATTTGTTTATTGTAATGGAAGGGCAAGATTTTTTTTATGGCAAAAATGAAGTTTCTAAAAATATTCGGTCAATAATTACAAAATCATTCATCATTATTATCATAACTTTTAATGGCTTTACTATCGGACCAAACATCATGAGACCCGAAATAGCGTGTTATACATTTCTCGCGCCAACTGATAAGTGGATGCAATGACTTATCGGGTTTTCTAATAATCTACAAAACTAACATATCCGTTTTAAAAATTGTGATTTCCATAAAATTAACAAAATCCGTTAATTTTTTGAATTTTTAATTAGAAATTCATCAATATTAACGTTTTATAATAAAAATTGACTTATTAAATGGAAAATAAATGCAGCTGCATTTCTTTGCTAGCCGAATGCACCAAAAAGCGGCTTCTGTTGCTCATTTTAGAATAATAAAATAATAAAAATAGGTTAACCCTGTAGGTCAACCCTGAAACTTCCCGCTATTTTCCAGTTCAAAACACTCGAAAATATACGGGATTTGACGCGATTTTTTGAGTAAAAAAACGGTTTCTTTCGATTTCTTTCGACAACAATTTCTTGCAAATAAACCAACCAATTTTGACCCGGTTTGCGGCAATCGACGTGTTTTTACTGGGTTAAAAGCTGGTTAGAATTTGAAATCGATCAGTCAAGACGTTTTGTAGTTATTTCAAAAAAACTGTTTTTTTTTATTTCTTTCGACAACGATTTCTCACAAACGAATCAACTGATTTTGACCCGATTTGCGGCAATCGACGTGTTTTTAATATGTTAAGAGCTGATTAGATTTTAGAATTGATCGGTCAAGCTATTTTAAAGTTATTTTGAAAAAACCACTTTTAAAAAATATTTTTCTTAGTTTTTTGAAAATTTCTCAAAATCTACCAGTCCAAATAGACCCAAACTTTCAGGAAATCTAAGTTTGGTTAAATTCTTTGTAACGCCGTTTAGTGGACTCGATTTGGTCAAGCTGTATAAAAGTTGTAAGAGGTCTATATACATTCACACATACACACACACACACACATCCATACAGACATACGGACATCATCTCAGGGATGATCAGGGAAGCTTCCTAGACCCTCAGAACGTCGAGATCTGATGAGAACTCGATTTTTGAAAAATTGGGTGAAACCAATAACTTCCCATAAATTTTAGAAAATTTTCAATTTTCTTAGCGAGAACTTAAAAAGCAATTAAACTACGGTGACACTATGAATCAGCGCAAGCGATTCACAGACTGACTTGATTTCTGCGCACGCCGCAAGCGCGAGTCTACTCGAGAGTGGGGCGTGGCCACTCTGTGGGCCAATATATACTCAATGGGTTCTCGGTCCAAACAGATGTCGGTAACATAATGCTTTTAAGAATATACAAAAAATCACTACTTTTATTTAATATTTGCAACATAAGTATTTATATAAACAGAAACCTATTAATAAAAATTATTAGACTTTTATAAAAAAAAAAAAAATTATCGTAATATTTGTTTTGTTAAATCCTTTACTATTAGATAGTGTTTTTATATTCAAAATAGTTTATGTTTAAAATATATATATATAGAAAAATAGAACCGATTAATTGACAGTGCTGGTTTGGCCAAGAACATTAATTTGAAATATATAAAATTATGTTTTTATGTTTGCATAACGGATTTTCACAAACTCTGAATAAACAAATTTGTCATATACAATATATTTACATTGTTTTTTTCAATTATTTTAAAGAATAATACCTGATATTTGAAAATATCACCAAAGAGAGTGCAAAAAGTTGAGCCTAAAAGTACTAAAATTAAATTTTGTCGATTTTTGACACTTACCGGGTTTCGCGCCACACCCTTGATATGCTGTTATCTTGAAAGTCACAATGTTATGTTTGTTCGAGTGAAACGATCGTGGAACATTAGCAACGCTATTACATGGAACAGTTATTTGCAACATTACTCTCGAATACATGATATGAAATATGCAAAGATCTGTCACATTTTTCTCATGGTCAGTGAGTAAGTAGAGAGGGGATCACTGAATCTCTGTGTTGTATGTGATCGATTGTAAAAAAAACATTCATTTATATGCTCCATTTCAGATATAAGAATCAGTATTCCATTTGTGGTCACATTTTATGAAGTTGGAAGTGGTGGTAACGAATTGAAGTATCGTCTATCTTAATTAACCATTCCGTGCTGAGTTGAAGTCAATTTGTCATTAACCTTTAAGTGACGGTAAAATTAAAGATCACTCCATACGTTTGCATCTACGATTCTGAAATTCGGCTTGATATTTTGGGGACCTCACCTGATTCAAGAACAAACGTCAGAGACTCTTATTCATACTACATTAAAGTTAGTTAGACGGATAAAAAACATTTTTTATAAGATTTTTAAAGGGCAGACGAGTTTGCATGCCACCATTTGATTATTGCAGTCTTAGAGTAATCACTAGTGCGTTACCGGCCTCTTACGTAGAGAAGGACTGTTTCCTCGGAAACTACCTTGTCATCGTTGATAGTGTATACCGCTGATGATGGATCATCCTAAAATTTTATTGTTATAAAAAAGTGAGCATGAAGCGTAGGATGGTGAAACGCCATCATTAAAACGAAGATGATACTATTTCCGGCGAGCGGATTCGATACACTCGATTTTAAACGCGGTCTAGAAGAAATAGTTGATAGTAAGGCTCCCTAGACTGAACTGGTACAAAATTAGAGGTGACTTCATTATTTCGAATGTGATTGTATCTATGCTTTATACTACATAGCAATGATCCGGCTTGAAGTACTATCGTACTTTGTGGAGCATTTCAAGCTTTTGAAAGTTAATTTTATTTTACTCTCATCATCATCGTCAAACTGATCACTTTTCATTGTTCAGATTACAGTTAAATTTCAAACTATTAGAACTAGACAAAATCAATCGGAATCGATATAGAAAATGGGAAACTAAAATAAATGGTTATTGTTATTACATTGCTGACAAAAGTTACGAGCAACCAACAGCGATTACTTTACAATAGAATCAGTATTTGAAAAAATTTAGAACGTTGATTAGATCAGTCCTTACGGTCTGTATTAAGTTTAAAATTATACTTAAACAATGTAGGTCATAGTAAAATGGTTTCATTTGCACTCAATGCAAAAACAATGATGTTCCAAATCTAGTGCATATAGTTTATACAACCTCAGTAAGGCGTTCGGCTAAGTCAAACATAAAATACTGTTAGAAAGTACCTAGATGTGGAATTTATGGCGATTTATTAACCCTTAATCAAATAAAGGTAAATATATTCCCACTTAAAATTTTAAGCCATAAATTTTAAATAAAGCGCGGCAATGTTTATCTAAAACGCACTGACGTTTGTCTTTGAATTATACTCTATGATCAGTAAATCCCGGCTTTTACTCTTGACCGAATGATACAATTATTAACGTTCAAAAGAGTTTAGTTTGCAGCGAAAAGTTTCAAGTTTTGAGTGATTGGTGCGTGTTTTATTGAATATTTCTGTAAAAATTCTGGTATAGTTTTTGGCTATTTGTCTAACATATAACAGTGATATTGTAATGATTAATAGTATTTTATAAATATTTACAGTTTTAGCCAGATTTAAAGTTGGTGGGAAATATATTCCCTTTATCCATGTGTGATCACAACTAAATAACCTGATATTTTATTATTTATTACTTTTTACAGATTCTACGTAATTATGGCGCAAAACGTCCCATAAATGAACAGGAAATATTAAGGCTTATTGAATTGGACGATTTATCAGAATGTGATTCAGACTCGGTGAATTTTCTCACATTAGCACTCCTGGATTCCGGTTGTGAAAGAAATCTTGAGGAAATTTTGGTATAGATAATGAGCTTCATGAGGATTCACCCCAGATACCGGGTATGACAACGAGGGATCTTTGTACGATGATTTGCAACCGATTTTTCTGAAATTGATCAATTGGATGACCAATTTCCTTCTTCAACTCCTGAACAGTCAACAACTCCTTTACAATCATCATCTACTGTGCAATCATCAATTCTAGCTTCACGCCCGTCTACTTCACACGATATTGTATTCCAGCGAAACGCACGCAGTACTAATAATAATGCTAAACCAAGATCTTGGAAAATGTTAAGAAAAGTCCCTAAAATTCCAAATTTTGACAAAAAATAACTTGTAACTCAGATTATACATAAAACACAACCAGTCGAAATGTTTGACAATTTTTTCCTGTTTATATTGTCAACAATATAGTGGAACAAACAAATTTATATGCACATCAAAATAATTGTAAAACTGGACTGATGTGACCAGTAGTGAGATAAGAGCGTACTTAGAGTCCTCATTATGATGGGGCTTAACCCTCTGCCCGACGTAGAGCTCTATTGGTCTAGTGATCCTTTTACAATAATTCTGAAATGACTAAAGCATTCCCCATTGTTCGTTTTAAAAATTTCTGAAAATCTGCACCTCAACGATAATGAAAAGTACCAACTAGAGAGTCCCAAAATTTCGACAAATTGTATAAAGTCAGGCCCCTATCGATAGTCTAAATATTATATTTCAGAAAGAAACAGCAAATTCAAGTATACAATCTATAGATGAGTGTATGGTTAAATTTAAAGGCAGAAGTTCTCTATATATGCCTAAAACCCATTAAGAGGCTTCAAAGTTTGGGCAAGGTGCGATGCAAAGTCTGGTTATTTATATCAATTTGAAATATATACTGGCAAAGGTGACAGTATGGAGAATGAAGGTCTGGGATACAATGTTGTTTCTAAATTATGCCAAAATGTTCCTCGGAACTCCCTCGTTGCGTTCGATAATTTTTTCACCGGTTGCAATCTTTAGAAAGTTTATATGAGAAAGGTATATATTCCGTTGGCACAGTCAGAATTAATCGTAAAGGTCTTCCAGATATATTTAAAAAAGCAACCCAAAATTTACGATTACTAAAACATGAATTTGCAGCTGTAACAGCATCTCCAATAACTGCAATAAAATGGCTAGATACTCGCAAGTAACTGTACTCACAACAGCTCACCAGCCTCGAGATAACTACATTTGAAGGGACACAGAAAAATGGTTCTCGACAAGAGGTATGTGCCCGAAAGCCATAGCAGATTACACACTGAGTATGGGAGGGTGGACAGGTTTGACCATTTCAGATCTTCTTACCCTATCAATAGAAAATCGAGAAAATTTTGGATGCGTCTCTTTCTGTTTATGTTTGGACTCAGCCATAATAAACTCTTATATTACATACACAACTATTCACAACATATTAGTTCATTCTCATAGAGACTTCAGATTAAGATTAGCCCGTGGCCTCATAAATAATTATTCCTGCAGAAAGCAAGACCTACAATATTTAAAAATAAAAAGGTAACTTTGGGGTGCCAGACGAAATACGTCTTCGTAATGTTGGAGTTCATTTCCCGGATCAGGACACAACATATAAGAGATGCAGGTTTTGTAGCACTAAAATAAAGAGAAGTTATAAAGAAGTGTAGTGAATGTGGTGTTACTCTATGTGTAAAAACGTGTTTCAAAATTTTCATGCCGCAGAAGCGCAAGAAAACTAAATAACTTTTCATATTTTTAAGAAATAAAGATAGTATTCGCTACTTAATTGTTTTTATCGATTAATAAAAATTACAAATTAATCAAATTACCCATTACCTAGATAGTAATTAGTTTTATTCATTTCATGTTGGTCTGGAGTAAAATATAATTTTTCCTACCTCTACCTATGCATAGGGCTATTAAAATCAATAAAACTCTATAAAGTAACTTGTGGTTTATTGTATTATGTGAAGGTGTGTATGTATGTATTATCAAAATAAACATAAAATAAATAATAGATATATGCGAAAACATAGCTACTCATTTACTGGTTGTCTTTACAGATAATGGGAAATATATTCCCACCAAGCGCTTGTTGAATCTGGATAATGGGAATATATTTCCCACCATAAAAAAAAGCCTTTTCCAAAATAGAAATACTAATTTTTTTTTAACAATATAATTTAGAAGACCAATCCTCGGTCCAATTCAAGTTCAGATTGTCACTAATACATAAGATGCCCCGCGTTTGTTTAAGGGTTAAAATGATTTGATTTTATTTTTTAAAGACAACTTACATTTACTAAAATCAAAAATATCTTTATTTTGTAGGTACCTAATAGAATTACACTTGAAATACGTCATTATGGCATTCTTTTGGGATTAACATTAACATCCATTCTGAATGTTTAATTAAATGAAACATGAAAAAGCCTGAATGTTGAGTAGTTCAGTCCCATGGTTTTTTTTTTCGTTAATATATTCAGTTACGGTATAATAGCCCTTACCATATAACTTTTTTCTAATGAAAGTTTTAAATTTACGAAATAGCAAATTTTGGTTTTCAACTAGAACCTTATTATAAAAGCGCACACATTACCTCTTTAATGATTTGCTAACTTTGCTGAATAATTTATAAGCAGCAAGGTCATTCTTATGTCTAGTGGTCTAGTGTTAATATTATGTATGTCGCTTATTTTTTGGAAAGATTTTTATGTTTCTTATGACATAAATACTAGGTTTTAATGTAACTATTGTGACGGTACAGTTAAAATGTTTTCTTCAAATTTTTCTCTAAAAAATACTGTTGGTCTCAAGTTACAAATGGCACGAATAGCTCGCTTCTGCAGCAAAAAAAATGTGTTTATATCAGTTGCATGACCCCATAATAAAATTCCATGAGACTATGAGACTATGATAGAAACTAAAATAAACTAATCTTGCGGTGCTTTCAGTTGTAGGCCACCAAATTCTTTTGACTGCATATGTCACAGAACTAAACATTTTCGCCAAATTCATTATATGGAAATTCCACTGTAACTTAGTATCTAAAATCAGACCAAGAAATAGGGTGCTGTCCACAATATCCAGTATCTCGTCCCTGTCTACTTTGTGTTGACAAATTTAGTATTATACAACGAAAATTTAATTATTTTTGTTTTTTTCTCATTGAGCAAGAGGTTGTTAATCGTAAACCACTCGAATACTTCTGAGGTAGTACTATTTACTTCGTCAAAATCTGGTTGTTGTACATAAACCTTAAAAAGCAAGGAAGTATCATCAGCAAACAGTACAATCTCATGTTCGTCCTTCAAAAGTGTGAGATGTCTTTAATATAAACTAGAAATGCAAAAGGTCTAAGAACTGAACCCTGTGGCACACCCATGTTAACTGCAAATGTCGACGACCTTTCACTATTAATATCAACACTCTGAACTCTGCCACTCAAATATGACTCTAAAAGCCCAAGTGACAGACTCCTGACGCCGTAGTGACGTAATTTCCTAATCAATATATCATGATGAGCGCAATCGACTACCTTGGATAAATCACAGAAAACACTAAATGCGTCTCGTGACTCCTCCACGGCAACACAAATCTGCTCAATGAGCTCAACAACGGCTTCAGTTGTTGAACGACCCTTTGTAAATCCAAACTGTTTAATGTTCATCAAAGTATTGCTATAACAATAACACGATAGTTGATTCATGATCAGTTTTTCGAAAATTTTACTAAGTGTCGGTAGTATCGATATCGGTCTAAAGTTCGAAGAATCGGATATACTACTGGATTTGAATATTGGAATTATTTTACTTTGCTTCATTAAATCTGAAAACACACCACCATCAAAACAAGGCCATCAAGATCAGCAGTTTTTTTCATTTTTATATATTTAAAGGCTTTAAGAACATCATTATAATTGACATGCGCAAATTCAAATGCAACGCCACAATCATCGACGTTACGTTTCAATAGAGATTCAGCGAGAGTGGACGACAATTAGTTTTAGCATTTTTTTCTATAATACTATAATATGAAGCTCCTGGCATACAAATATTTAGTACGTTTTGTCCAGCTAAGCGGCGGTCGAGTTGCAAACCCATCGATTTTCCGAGCTCATCACTACACATTATAATATTTTGGTCATTTGCGTTTACTTCGACGTGTGACGAGGAAACGTGTTTCTCAGACGGCGACACAGCGGCGCGCGCGCGCTCGATGAGACTCCGGTCGCGAGTCGTCGACGGGTGGCGTCTCACAATTACACTGATGTTTTGTTGTTAGTGACTCGAATCTTTCATAATTATATTTACTGATTTCTAATAAATTATCCATTGACTAAGTGTGCTCCCCCATCTCCTTTTGGACTAGTTCATATTTTGCAGTTATCGACTGCAAAAGCGTATTTAAACATAAAGTTTCTAACTTCAGGCGTTGTGTATCACATTCGTAATTTAATAATTTCCTTTTATAATAACCAATTTCAACGAATAAATCTTTTATTTCTTTTTTCATATTTATGTTTTTAGATAAATATTGATTCCTTTCAATCCTCTTTCTAGTGATTTTAATAATCTCTTAAATTTTATATATATTTTTTTGTGTATACATTTACTACAGGGTAGCAAATTTATTCTTGGAGAGCTCTTATTTATGGAGTAGTTATCACACGTCAAGTCTATAGTTGTCAAAGGAACATTTGAGTTATTTTGCGAACTGGTGGAACATAATACCATGAGCTGAATTTTAGACCAACTCATTAAACAATGTCTGAGTAGAAGATGCTTTTAATTCATTGTCTTCTTGTTATAATACAGTTAACTGTGTATATGCGTCGTGTAATTTTACTTTGAGATCAGTAGTGAGTTCGAGGGCATCCTCCAGCGCACCGTTGCTCCGGTCAAACCCACCTACCGTCCGCTGGAGCTGGACTCTTTCCTCACGACTGTACATTGACTAAGAATGAAATTCTACCAACTCACTTCTCATCTATTTATTTTTAACTAATACAGATAGTATTTTTTTCTCATTATCCTCTCACTCCTGTAGTAACTGCTCGCAACTGGCCTTAGATGTTTTTAATTCTAATAGTGCGTGTTTTAACTGTTTCTCTAACTGACGGGCAGATGCTTTGCGTGTTATCATTTTAAGTTAGTAATTACACACAATTAAAAAAAAATGAAAAAAGTAAAGTAACCGTGCAAGAAATTACAAAAAATATATATATATATATATATATATATATATATATATATATATATATATATATAAATCAATCTTCCTACTTAATGGGCGGAGAGATCAACCCTTAAACAACGCTTAAAACAGTTTATTAGTCATTTGATTATCACTATAATAATACAATACATACTTTAAACAATATTTGAGTATCATATTACTAATGCCATGGAGCTAAAACGGTTAGATGCTCGTTTTAATAATTCAGATAAATAAGACTAAGCCGTGAAACAGGTCTACTCGTATCGACCGCCGCCCCGCGAACTTTCTTACTGAATTGTGGAAAAATAATAGGACCTTCAAATGTGGATAAATGTCACTGCTTAAAGTTTACAAAAACTCTGACACTTGATCCACTTTTTATTGCATAGTTGAAAGTCGTTCAAGTGTAGTACGTCCAGGATTACTCTTGAACAACTTGACAGTATTCGTGACCTTGGAGGTACACATTGTTGGCATTTAGCCTTAGATTCGATAAACATATTGAAACTATAGGGCGTAACTGATTCAAAATGTTGGGATTGGTAATTCGCAATTATTTGATTGTTTAGGACCCCAAGAACCGAAATACCTCTTTTCGACTTGTCATGTTTGGAACCCAACGTACAACATCTACGAAAAAAGAATCAAAAGATTTCTCTGGCATCCTTCGTACAGTAGTGAAGTTATCGTACAATTATCCAATTATTGTGACCGACTATATTATCATAAAATCGTTCCTCTCGTTAATGACCGTAAGCAATTGGATACCAAATTTTGTCTAACAAATTATTGAACAATTTCATTGATTCTTCTAACATCCTAAACATGATTGATTTGAAAGTTTTAGGGAAAACTTTACGACATAGTAATTATGTGCCCTCTATTTTTAAACTTGCTAAAAATTAACAAAAATTTACTTACCATTGAACATAATAATGACATGTCTACTGAATTCCACACAGATTTGGTTGCAAATATTTTTGGTGACTCTTTTAATAGGCTCAAAAAGAAAATAGGCTTTATTATAAACTCACCATTTTTTTTTTTGTAATAACTTATTGTTTTTTTTTTTCTGCGTGTTTTTCACATATTTTTATGAGCAATTTATATATACCTTTTATAAATTTACAATATTGGTGTTCCAAATTAATAATTAAACCCCCAATCTGCATTAGGTCACTGTGGAGAATTTGAAGTTTTAACTGCTCAATCTGAAATAAAAATAATGTGAACATGTTATATACATCAAAAGTGTGATAAAACCCGGTACAAGCAAGAATGGATGAATTTTGAATATTTAGGCATCTTATTTTATATCTAATACAACTACAGCCCCTCTTCCGTCAACCCTCCGACTTCGCCCCAGACGCAGACGCGCGATCGGTACAAAACAACATGGCTGCATCGACAACAAAAACATCCGCTAATTATGTAACTTCTCCTCTTTCCGCACGAGCGCGGCACTGAAGTTGTGCGTAATTAAATAGTGATTAAGGATTTTGAGAGCGCGCCCTTCGAGTACACGAAATTGGAGGTGTAAGCCGTTTTGTGCGTAAGTTGCTTATTAGTACACGTATCTTATAATTAGATACTACTCATCTTTAATAATCATAAAAGCCGTGTTCGTTTTACGTTATATTTAGGAAAAAAAATAAGCCTATGTTACGTACTTAGAAGCGAAATTATGACTTTAATTTTGTATCGTAGTAATGTCGACAATGGTCATCGTTCTATATTAACGGAATAAAAGTCGTATAATATTAAAAAAGAGGGCGAAAGGAAAAACATTGTTAGAGATAACGATGTTAAAACAAAACCTCTAAAATGGATCTAAAATGCGATTACGTAACTTAGTTTGTTAAAGACTTTTTGTTGATCACATAAAGAAACCAATAATTTAATAGAATTACACCAAATCTGATGAGTCTAGCGCACGTGTCAACGACGAGCGATCGATCTCCACATAAGTAATAAAATAATTCATCATATTTCCACCCGAAAGAAGCAGTGCACGTATTATTTACGGGCACGCCACCTATTGGAAGGGACATATTGGATCAAAGGTTTATTTCTCCTGCAAACCTTACCGAGCGAAATAAGTTCATAACAAAATAGAGATCCTATTTCAAGTGACATTATGATAACAACATTTATCAATAAAGTCGTTATCTTTATACAACATAATAGGAGTCGCATAGAAGTAATTTAAAAACGTCGCCAACTTAAAACAACCGCTCCCGGTAAACAACAAAGCGGCATTCGACTAACAGCGGAACGTTAGCCGAGGGCCCTCGAGGGCCGAGCGTCGGCGCGGCGGCTGTGTGCTCACTGAACTAATATTATCCTTTGAGTTGAAGTAACTTTATTTTGTATTTCTTCTAGAATGCTTCCTGATATCCATTAAAATGGAAGTGAGCTTTTATCGCATAAAGGTTAAAAGTCCTCTTTAGTACTGCGTTTAAAAATGGATATATTAGAGCGGCAATTACGTAAATAATTGCATTAGCTAATTGAATGTTCGAATTTAATACAATAATCATTATTTAATTTCAAAAGTGATAACAGACTAGCTACTACTGTAGTAATTGGCTGCCGAATGAATATTTACTATTCCCTCAAATTACAGGTTTTTTTCATTTACCGTATTTAGAATATTTTTTATTAAATATGCTCATATTAATCGCCATAATTATGCTTACCGTGGAATTGTCTATGAAACATAAATATTGAGATATCGTATTTAAGAATTAATTTAAAAATTTAATAAAATTATTTTTTATTTAAAATAATATATTTAAAGTTAATGTCGTCTGTATATAAATGGTATTAATGTTTTATAGATGTATATAGAGTTTTTCATACATAGAAAGCTACACTATCCCTGAGTAATGTGACCTATGTTTTAGTTTCATATAATGACTTGGATTCTTTCATTTCAGAATAGTGAGTAGTATCATAATCAGAGTTGAAAACGGCATGGATAGTTGATTCAAAAACCAAAGTAGAATCATATTTAAGAGTGAACCAGTGAATAAAAATGAAAATGGAACAGCGATCGAAATCAAGCATGGAATCGAAACAAATTTCAAGAGCGTACTGGGACCGAAAGGTGGATTGAAATGAAGATAGAGTGATCTAAAAATAATAAAAGAACTGATTTTATATCTGCAAGCAAAGCCACGGGTGAAAATAAGTTGTCAATGTAGAGGTTATATTTATTATAATTGTCATGTTGGCGTCCATTTTTTTGGATCTAAAAAGAAGAAATTAAAAACCAAAATTCTTCGACAAAATCTATTGATTGATCCAGTTAACGGAAAACAATAGTAGAGAGCTGATAGAGAATAGCCAACGTACGAGTGTATATGTTCTGCAGGCCTAATATGAAGCCCCGGATAAGAGTAATTTTATAGGAATCCCTTGAGATAGTTGCGTTGACGCCAGAAATACTCTTGTCTAGGGCGTCCTGCTGAATCGAATGTTTAGGGGTTTTAGGAACCCTTTTACTGAAAGGTTTGGAGATATTTCGTAAAACAGCTAACGCAGCAAATGTATATATATATATATATATATATATATATATATATATATATAGAATTCTAATGAACATATTATTTTGGAATATCTAAAATAAGATATTCGTTATAATTCTACGTGTTAGTAATATAAATGATTGCGTCATTTACTTTTGTCTTTAGTTTTATTAACAGTTCCTTCGATTATCTATTTGAAATTGTTTAAGTAGCACATATATCCATAATTTCAAGACAATCATCCTGAAAAAAACTTTATCTTAAAAAAATAGTAAATCCTGCTCCAAAGAAATTAAGATATTAATAGTTTTCAGTCGTTATACATACCGGTAACGTAAAACGAATAATTCAAAACTTATCTGAACTTAAAAATGAGATTAGAGAACAGGAATTAGAAAGTGACGATTCGGATTTGATACGGGTTGAACCAGAGGCTGATTCGTAAGAGTCATGGGGGTCATGACGTCTCCCCTTTAGAGCGAGTTTTTGCCTTTTTATTGTAACCGAATTGGAACCTGTCCTGACTGGATCACTACAATGTGACCCCTTGACTCGAAAGCTGTACCGCTCCACGGTTGAACACAAAATGTGTAGGAATCATTTCGATGGCCACGCCAGCTAAACCACGGGCGAACCCAGCATCAATCGAAACACAGTTAATTATGATTACCTATTACACAGACTCATCATGAACAGCGATCCGTCGTAGGCTGGCTTTAATCAATGCCATTCTCCGTTGAATCACTTTTCGTGACCGTAGCAGCTTATTAGATGAGACTGAAGGGCCGGCGATACCTGCGAAAGCCCTATTTATTCGCACGCAGCGCCCAATGGGAGCCGGGACAAAGGCGGACGACAGGCGCAGGCCGCGTCGCGTGCTGTCGTCTCCTGAAAAGGCTTCAAGGAGTCGCAGCGGGCCGCCGTCCGCGGGCCCGCGACGTGTTCCAGTAAAGGAGGGGCTATTGTAAATTCTTCTTGGAAACGAATTCTTTGCGAATTTCTCGATTACGAAATATACGATTTCTTTTTTGATAACCGCTCGAGGTTTACGCATTCTCCGCTGTTTAATAACAAATAACAATATTCAATGGAATATTATCCGTAATGAAACCTGTGAATGTATTATTACGTTATAGATGAATTTTTCAAAATGGTAATTTAAAAAATTACCGATTTGAAGTTTTCTTTTTATTTATGAAAATATTTGATGATGTATTTTGTTTGAGTAACGGCGATGTTATTTAGTACTTTTTCGCCCGCGGCTTAGCCCGAGAGGACATAGAATGTTTTTCATCATTTTTTACATTGAAGAATTTATAGCATGTCAAATTATATATGTCAAAATAAATATCCGAATACTAATGACTAAAGCTACTGTCATTATAAAATATCATTGTGCAGTGTGAAAAATCGCTTCCAAAAACGAAATAAGTAGAATAAACTATTCAATCTGATCTGTTAAGCAATGGAACCAGAACAATGACCCTTATAATTACAGAGTTAATTCTGCTAAAATCCAATAGGACACTTACTAAATCGAAGTAACTTCATTTAAGTGTCGAACATAGACCTAAATGCAGATGCGCCATTCTTGCGCGTGTATTGAGCGTCTCTACAAAGAGTTTCTGTTTTTACGGCTTTAGATATAAAGTTCAATTTTGTATAAGAAATTTCGAAATACGAAAATTACATTTTATTTTTTACTCTATTTTGATAAAAATATCAATAAATTGATAAATCTATTCAAGTAACGTTCTTGAAAAAAATCCACTGCATGTTTTAAAAGAGATAAAACTAGTTTTACGACACATAATAGCAATAGAAATTTTAATTTTTTAATAATCTGTTAATCAAAATATATAAGATTGAAACTGGTCATTTTTTTTTTGATTATGTGCAAGATATTTACTTAGGGCACGCCTCAGCCATTTTTACGTTTTTAAAGGTATCTTTAAATAACTTTATTACTAATTAGCGTGCTGTTCTAGGTGTGTTTTAACGCGAACCCGCACATTTGTATGTCTTGCGTTAATGATTATTATGTCATATAATATATTTGTACGTTATCATTTAACTACATACATTCGCAGATATTGAACGTCCCTGAATGTAGTTAAGTAATACAAATACGGTATATAAGGTGCTTCGGCGCGCTAGGGTAGCGATAGCGATAGCGTAGTATCCACACGAGCGAAAACGTTGCTACGAGTACGCAGAAATATCGGTCGCGAAAGCGTTCTTTTGTACGCCTGTTTGATGTCATGATACCTAAAATAACAGAATACTTACGTTGTAATGATAAAGTAAGCGGCGGACGGTCGGCCGAGACACGCATTGTACCTACTAGCGTCTCGGTGTAGTGAAGGCGTGCGCTGCTAACTGAAGGTTAACTGTCTCTTACTAATAAAAATATTTTATGCAGTTGTTCAACGTCTGAGTACTTATTCATTGAAAAGGAGATGAATAGCTTTTTATCCAAGACTTAACTAATAACAGGCGTATAAGGCTTGTATAACTATTTAATTGTTATGACGCTGACTACTGGTAACATTGTTAGAACTGTTCTGAAACCTGAAATGTTTTAATTATCAGAATTTAAAAAGAAATATTTTTAGGCAATATTACACATTATTTTTATGTAATGTTGAAACAAAAGCAGTATTTTGTATTACTAAAGTAGTTTTGTGTACTAATTGTGCTCAAACTATACATTTCGAAAACTCGTCTCAAATAGAAATGCAAAAAACGTTTTGAACGTATCGTGAAATGTCAGTGCAGTGACATTTGCTAGGTTATGTTTCCGTTTGTGTTATTTTTCTCACTGTCTGTGATTTTTAAGTTTTATGTGGGTCGTCGTGTAATTTTAAATTTGATCAATTTGATTATAATGCAAAACTAAAAAAGCGCTTGTATAGAAAAGAAGAGAAAACGATCTGTTAATAGGGATTCATTAGAAAAGGTAAGCTCTTCAATCTCCCACGGAACAAATTGTACCAAAAATCAAGAGTTGTCGCACACAGTATTTCTTAATTTCATAATAACATTTATTAGCGTGCTTGTTGCACTCTCCACAGCATTCACAAGACAACCTTAACATATCCCACCTTCTGTGTGAACCTAACTGTTGTACTTCAAATGATGATTCTTGTAGAGATTAATGAAAACTTTCGAAGTTCAAGTATTGTGCGCCCTTTGCTTTACTCCAACCGTACCTATTAGTAGGTATTTAACTAATTAATGTTTTTTTTTCAAGAACCTACTGCAGAATTGCATAAAGGATCTTGCGGCCATAATTGAAAATGAAAGTACGGTCACAAACACCAACAAAACGAAAAATGATGCTTGGCAGAAAATAACAGAACGGTGTGTATCTACCTAATTCTGCTTGTTCTTATAAAATTAAACCTTTTAAAATTAAATAAACTACAATTACATACTTACCTAAGTTTGTTTGATTTTAGATTTAATGAAATGAATAGCCGAGAAAGAAGTAGTATAATAGAAATAAAACAGCAGTGGCGAACTACAAAACTGGAGGCTAAAAAGAAATTGTCAAGTTACAAGAAGGAATGCAGTGGCACTGGAGGTGGACCAAAGCCACCTAGCCCAGACTCTGAAACAAATGAAATCCTGGAAATCATTCCACAAGAATTTGAGGTGGATTCCAACAAATTTGATAGTGATAGCTTAAGTTTACAGGTATTTTTGTTATAATATTGTAGCCTTCATAGTGTATTTGTTATTCAGTATTCCAATGTATGTACCTAGGTGTTTATTTCATATTGTAGTACCCAAACAGAAGTTTATTGGTATTTACGGACTATACAGCTCTATGTGATTGTTGTTAATATTTTAAGATTAATTACATAAATAAATATGATTTCAGAATAAAGATTTGGAAGAAATATGTCAAACAAAAGATGCCGAAATCAAAACAGTTGACTCAGACCAGGTTAGTTAATATTATTAATACTATATATATGAGCCACTCGATACACTGAAATATTTTTGTTTTGTTTGCAGATCATCATCACTCCTGTAACTTCAAAGGGAACCACTTCAAGATATCGTTTATATAACACCATACCATCAAAGGTTAAAGCATCAAAAAGAAAATTGCCACTTGGAGTAAGTTTAATTATGGTAAAAATAATAACAACCCAGGTATTCTTTCACAAATAATAGCAAAATTAGAAACAACGCAAACTTTGATGCATCTTCACATATTTTGTATCAGTGGTCAAACAAGTACTGGATTGTTACCTCCTATAAAATTGCCACAATAATTTAGAATTATTTTGCAGTTATACTAAAATTTCATAATTTGTTTTAGGTTAATGAATTAGCAACACAAAGAACAAAAGTTCTCACGAACTGCATTGAGTCAGAGCACACTCTGAAAATTGAACAAATGAGGGAATCTCACGAGTGGGGAAAGAGAGAACACGAGCTGCGTGCAAAAGAAACAGAGCTGCGGATCAATAATTTAGAACTAAAAAATAGATTACTAAGAAATAAATTAATTAATAATCAAAACATTATTTTATTTAAAAGTATGTGTTTATAAATAATTGTCTAGCAGTCTGTCCATTTATGTCATCTCGTACTTTTACATCACGTGGTTGATGATGAAGCTCCCTATTATTTTCACTTATGCTTCTCTCCATTATCCCCTCATTTTCTCCAATTTTAACTGCAATATGCAAAACAGCAAGAGCAACTATATACATTTTTACATTTTATAATGAAACACTAAATCCATGTAAAATACATCAGAACCTCTGTTTCCAAATACCAAAACACCGTTCCACAGTTTCTGGTCTGTATGTGGGCCTTGTTGTAATTCTCTTCTTTGATACCGACAGGATTATGTATGGGAGTAAACAAAAAACTAGTTAGTCCATATCCTGTATCACCTAATAAGCGGCTGTGAAACTTTCCAGTTTCGAACCTGTGCCGTATATTGCTTTCTCTAAAAATTCGGGAATCATATGTCCTACCTCGTCAGTGAGCTACTATATCTCTGATTTGTAGTTTTGAATCACAGACTACTTGCACATTTATTGAATAAAATCCTTTTCTATTGATATAATACTGTGCACTGTCGCCACCAACTTTCTCGATTTTTATATGAGTACAATCAATAGCACCTACTACACTTCTGAAACCACATATGCTACGAAATCCTGCAGTAATTTCTTTCTCTTCTTCAAGTGATACATTGTGATGTTCGGCTTGCTAGAGCGATCGCAACTCTACGGCATATATTTATGAGAGATTGTTGACTCATGCTGTGAATGTCTGTGGAATCATCTTGGACTTCCTGGCGCGCCCAAGTCCTTAAAGCTGTACAGACTTGAAGCTCTACAGAGAAGTCGCCACCCTTGCTGTTCTGTTACATGTCTTCTCGATCCAATTCCACCACACATCTTGCGTAGGCCTTAGTAAATATATATTTGTTTTTGAACTCCTCTTCTTCTAAAGTAAATGGATCATACCGGTTTTATAAGTTTTCTCTTCCTTGAAGGTTCTTCATTGTCCATCTCATCCAAAATATCAAAATAATGAATATAATCCATAACTTATTCAATAATAACACAAAAGTACCACGCGAAAGATAACAGTAGTGTAGGTTATAAACTGACAATACAAGGTTTGACAGCTCAATAAGAGTTGCATAAAATACCATACTAGTTATACAGCCGCTATAACAGGCGTATAGAATAAAAACGTCAAAGACCGTTTTATTGGTAATGTTTCTGTTATAGGCAGTGTGTAAATGTTTATTAGTAAGGCAGTAAGTGTCTGACAAAACTTAACGCGCGCTAAAATGCTGCTACGGTTTGTATGTACAACTTTTACATTGCCAAGTAATACGTTAAAAAATTCACTTGACATGCCAATCGAATGGCATACTACGAGCGCCTAGTGCATTTTTGAAGCTGACTGAAAATTAAACAGTATCGGAAACAACACCGGTCAAGAATACTATAAATGATCATATTCTCTATTTTTTAACGTCCATTGAATAAATCATAGTTAATGATTCATAAATGCTTATTGTTTTCGTTAAAGTGCGATAACGATCACAAAAGTTAAATTGGAATATTATCGCTTTGACCAATTGAACTGTGTATCCATAAGCATTGAATCAATAGAACATTATTGGTAAATACATATCGAAATGATAATTTAAGTGCATAAAATAAAACTACAAATCCATAAAGAAATATAAAGTATTGACTGTCTGTGTTTACTATTTTCTTTTATACTATTTCGTAATAACAACTAAGGATTTTTAAATCTTTATCATTCATTCGATCATTCTTGAATGATCCTTCCATGAAATGCGGCAACTGGATGGTTCAATTTTTCTTACAAAATTTATTATAATATACGTATATTGATTTATAGGATACAAAATTAGATCATATTTTTAAATGAGATAGTCTTAGTAGTATTACTTCTCACACTATATAACGCTGAAGTAGACAGGTCTAATTGCTTCACGAGTAGTCAGTGGAAGTTAATGTCTTTGGCGTGAGTTTGATTCACTCCGCTTGCCTGATGCTTGTGTGCAGTTGTGTGAGACTTTTGGCTCTCTACTTTAAAAAGTACATGAAGTCACTAACACATAGTCCATAGTTCACATCAGCATAGTCCACTTGCGTTGAATATAACAACATGTAGTCACCATCTTGCCGTAGGGACATTGGAAAATTCGTTCCATCATATTCGCTTTATAGATTTATTTTGTCAGTCTACATTCATTGGTCCTTTCCATATGGCCAAACCACCGCAACATACCTCTTTCCACTCTCCTCACTACATCTCCTTTCTAACCACACTACTCTCTAACATCATTGTTTCTACATTTATCTTTCTTAGACACTCCACACATACTACGCAGCGATCGCATCTCCACTGCATTGATCCTGCTTTCATTTTTCTTCTACCATACCCAGCTTTCACCACCATACATAATCGCAGGGATTAGGATCCCATCATAGATAGCCAAGTGCGATTGTCGTGAGACGCTTTTGCTATGCATAATAACGAGCAAGGCCCCATTAGTTTTATTTCCCGCATTCACTTTCCTTTCGATATTTTTGTCAAGTTTGCCATCATTTGTAAACAGACTACCCAAGTATACAAACTCTTTCACTTTTCGACTTTCTCACCTTATATAAGAATATCGCATTCAGCCGTGCTTTCACCTTTTTCAAATAGCATCACCTTAGCCTTACCGACATTTACTTTTATACTCCTTTTCTTAAGAATCATTCATTTTATTTACTATCTCCTATAGCCCGCTCGCCGACGGCGCAATGATTACTTGGTTATCGGCGTACAGAAGGCCGATTTGACAGACAGCTCATCCATCCTTAGTTCACACTCATACTCCTTCAAATCATACAGATCCATGATCCATGAATAGGTTGAATAGCTTCGGTGAAGTTACACATCCCTACCTGACACCCCAGCGGATATCAAACCAATCAGTTTATGCCCCATTTATTATGACGCAAACACTGGAGCCCCTGTATAGGGGTTTCAGTACCTGTATCAATCCACTACTCACACCATGCATGGACAGAATTCTTCATAGATTATTTATTTCCACTCTATAATTAGCTTTTTCCAGATCTACGAAAATACCGAAATCTTTCGATCGCTGACCAAAAACTATTCAGCAATGTTTCGCAGAGAAAAAATTTAGGTCCTTACAGACCATTTCTTTTCAAAATCTTGCTTGTGCGTCTCAAATCTTGTTTTCAGTCTCATTTACAACTCTTTCGATAACGATTTTCGCATATAGTTTGTTAACGACGCTGAGGAGGCTTATAGGGCAGTAATTTGAGCAAACCTTCCGTGAGCCTTTCTCCTTTATATAGGGTACAATTACTGCTTTACACCAGTAATTAGGTACCCCATGGCTTTTCCATCACATCCAGCAGCTTTTCCATTAAGTACAAAGCTTCTTGAACATTAAATTTTCATGAAAAATTTTGTGCACTTTACTCTATTGATGCTTAAGATTGTCCAAATCTGCTGGTAAGCCACTCTTCAGTCTCAATTTTGGGCCGCACAGTACTGATGTTGTCTTTTGTCTTCGCTATGGAAGGACGTCCCACACGCAGATCATCATTCAGGATAGTGCGACTAGCTTTGAACTATTTAACCCAGTTATCAACTGAGACAAGGGATGGAGCTTCGTTATGAAAGGCCGATTGAAGTACGTTATATCTTTCTTGTTGGCTTAAGTGGCAACGAAGCTCATAGAAAATTATTACACGAAAATTTTTGAGCGTTAAATTCATGGTGACATTATTCATTTTTTTTTGCCGTTAATTTGTAAAACAAGATGATGTATGAATACAATATACATAATAAGGTCGACGAAGTATTCTGTTAATTAAATTTAAATATGTTATTCTTTTAGTTTCTGAGTGGCTGGTTCTAAAAATTGAACTACGGAGCCACCTACGAAAAACTGAAATTCACATATTCAGCCTTTTTTACTATATTATAAAATGAATAAATACTATAATAAATAATAATATAAATACAGTAACAAAAAAGGCAACAGAAAAACTAAAAGCAATAAAAATTATCAATAATCTTGTTTGAATGCTATACATAGCTTGTTTTAATGTAATAAATAGGCTGCATAGAGTAGCAATTAGTTTTTCAACATTAATGTAACAAACATCCTTTTGTGTAAAATAAACATTATTTTAAATATAAATATTAACTAACTTTTGCCCGCGTTTCCACCTGCGTGGACATAAAACAAATTCCTTCATTTTGTATATTCATCACGCTCTCAATCAAAAATCCTGTTCGCTATCCTGTTGCCGATTTCGATTTCGGTTCTGTTCTCTTTGTCAAATTCTTTCCCTTTTAATTTTGATCGCGGTTCGGCTTTTGATACCGGCCCCGGTCTTGGCCTAAGTGGACTCCCACTCCGCTCTTGATCACACCTCCACTTTAAATTTTGATCTTGTTATTGCTTTTCATTCTGATTTGGTCACACTTCCGATTCTAAATTTAGTTCCACACCTAATTTCGATCTTGTTCTTAATCTCGATTTTGATCTCGGTATTGACTTTTGATTCTGCTCCTTGATGAAGCTGAAGCAAATACAAGTTTCAAAATAAAATATGGGTTATATCATTCGGCGAAAGTTAAAGAATTTTTAGAATCTGTAGGGCACAAACTTGAAGATGAAGTCAAGGAAAAATGTTAATTGTCCATTTTATTTATTGATGAAGTAATTTCTGGTGTAGCGTGGTTCATCATATCAATATATTAATGAGAACAACCTTTGGGATTGAATTGCTGGGCCATTAAATTGTGTCATATTATTTTTAAGCGTTGTACTAGTTTTATTAAATATTAAATATTTTGTATATTTGAGCAAAAAAAGAGAAAATTTTGAGTTTCTTGCCCATTCTGCTAAAAGTGAATCAGTATTTGAATGCGTGAGAACGTTAATAATAAAATAATGATGCATTTTACGTATTTATCTAATACCTATGAAATAATGATACTTTTGATTTAAGTTGAATACTCTAACTAATGCGTATTGCAATAATACTTAATATATAAAAAAAGTGTAATTGACTAACAGTAAAGGAAAACATTGTGATGAAATTTGCGTTTCAGAGAAAATTTAATCAAAGTTATTCAAAGTTCGCAAACATATTAGAGCGCCGTCTCTTCGTACATAGAAAAGAAGTTGTTAAGTTATTTTCCTGCAAAGATGCTGTTGAATGAATTCGCGTAAGTCAAACACAAACTATTGACGGTGAGCGCCAAAAATTGGGGTATTTAGCAAAAATAGCATATAGCGTTAACTTTGGCCAACATGTGGTGACAACGTGTTGGTGGTGTTCTTCCGCTGCAGGGGAATTCCTCCTCCATAATTTCCTTTTTCAGATTGAAAGACTTGAATTCTAGCATCTAAACGTTGGGCCCTGCGCTCGTTAACAACTTTTAACAACCGTTCTTCCTTATGCAGCAATATCGCCCAAAATCGACCTATTTAGCTGTCTGAAGTGAGATGGCTTTGTTTTATTTTATTGTACTTAAAAAAAAAAAGGTGATTACTTCGGGCGAAGTTCATTCCCGTCCTGGCCAACGCAGTTCGCATAAAAAAAAATACAACACCTTGGCGTATATATAGAAAAATGCTGTATCATCATGATTCTTACGACGATCGTGAGGAAAATAAACAGTTCTCATAGATGTACGTATTTGGTAATGACGCAACAGTTTATTTGCTAATCTACAAGAATAATTTCCATTGTTTAAAAATTAATTAATTTGTGATACCTGAAAAGTTAAAATAAATAAAGTATTTATTTCATAGGTTATAAATGACACTTGAAATACGTCACGATATAATATATAATTTGCTTTTGCCCCTTTGCTACTTAAGTTATAGAAGAATATATACACATACTAACAAACAGACAAACAGTAGCCTATAATTTGCTCAATCGCATGTATTGTTCTAAACCAATTTTCATTAGGATAGGTGAAAACTTTTTAAGTTATAATAGAAGAAACAAACAGACAAACTGACAGACGTGAAATTTAAAAATGATAGATATGGGGTCAGTTAATTATACAACAAATATCTATCATGAAATTTCATAAAAATAATGAATATACAAACAGACGTTACATATTTATATAGATATAGTAATATATATGTAACATTGTATCTGAGTTATTGAAGAATATTGTAAGAAAAGTCAATCTCGGCAAAATTCCTTTTACAATTAAGCTGATTTGAAAGATTTAAAGTGTAAATTACAGTTTTACAATACGTCCTCTGCGAACAGAATCTAAGTGAAGCAGTCAATTAGGAAAGTAAGTTGGTGAATTTACTTAACATAATAATGTTATAAACGTTTTCCTAAAAAAAACTGAAAAAATTCGGGAAGTTATTGTTTTAGTCCGATCTTATTAACATCTAGTTTCCATCCGCCGTTTCGTAATCCTAAAAAGTTATTCTATTTTTGTGATGATGAACTTGTTTGAACCACATCCGCTTATCAACGAGAAATATTAGCGAAACTTTAAAAGGTTACGTCTCTGCTTGATTACTGGGAAAGTAAATTTCTTAAATCAACCAGCTTTTACTGTTTTTTTTCGCCGAAGAAAGTTTTCACCCAACCGAACATAGACCGAATCATAAATAAAAGTTTTTTTACTGCTTCCATATCTCACACTACACAATATTGTTATTAATTATTATTAATACAATTTCATTAACTATTACCTTTCCATATGAAAATATTTTTGAAGTTTCTTTATTTCTTATAAGTACCTTTTTAGAGTTGAAGTCTTGTTTGTTAGACTTCCCCATTCATAACCTCTTCTGATCGTAAATCAGAAAGTGTTACACCTAATTTATTCTGACGCAAGCACTTAGAAATTACAGTGTCTGTGTGTTTGCTGTCCTATCTCTGTGCCTGCGTACTTACCTGCGTGCATGCGTACTTACCTGCGTGCATGCGTGTATGTATGTAAACGTGTCATAATGCGGTTTATGACATTGAAAAGGATTTATAGCAGTCGATCTATTCAGGTATTTTAAAAAAATTTAACCGATTCTTAGATTCTATGAAATCTCAAAAATTTAATTTTTAGGTAATTTTCTTTTTTTTTTAACTTTTAAAACTATGCCGATCTACATCAAAACATTCCTTCTATCTATTCTTTTTTTTAACTGATTTATCCACAAAGAAACACTGTCACTTCGAATGCCGCATACGAAATCAAAATTGGTTAATTCTTACGAGAAACATCGTTGTCGGAAAATTTCCAAGAAAAGCTTTTTTTTTAAATCACTTTCAAATTTGTAGTGGAGTCAATTTTTGGGATTCTGGCAAATTTTTCATCGATTTTTAAATGAATACCGTAAATTAAGAACCGACTAATGAACTTTTCAATTTTTCTTATTCTTGTCTTCGATCTTGAAAATGATTAGTATGAATATAGCCTTAAATATTTTGAGCTCAAAAATAATGGATAGCTGAGGAGTGGTCTTGCAATGCCATTCGCATTTTTTTTTCTCAATAGGATGCCATCAATAACAGTCTTTTAAAACACGGCAGCAATTACACTTTTCAGACTGGTTTAAATTGAATTTTCTGTTTTCTTGATAGAAAACAGAAATAATGTGCATGTGCCCTTCGTGCGCATGTGTGCCATGATAAGGCTGTTATAGTATTTGCCTTTTGTAAATCTTACAAAGCAAATAAATTTTAAAACACATGACTATGCTGATGTTGTATTACAATCGATAGCAGTTGTATCTAAATATCGATGACTACTCAAAAGAAGAGTTTAATTTCTTTACTGACGAGGTATATTCAGGTGGGCTGAGTCACGCAAATAATAACCGATACAATTTTTTTATGCCCTTAGTACTCGTTGAAACAAAAGGGTTATGTTGGTCATTTCAGACAAGCAATTTTTGTCTGTGATGAATTCCATCTTTTGACAAACCGAAAAAATTCAGCAATTTCCGATATCACGTAGTAATTTGAAACAGACATTAAGACAGACGATTTTAAAAATATTTTTATAGTTTGTTATTTTTCCTAGATAGCCATCAGTTACTTTTTGGTAAATGTATTGGTTGCGTAAACAAGTGGGGCGTACAGTTTTATTATATATAAGTAAAAAGCTGCAGTGAAATCTCTTTGGTTCTTCTGTTTGTATCTAGCTAGTCTTCATACCATTAAATAGATGAAATTTCAAGAATAGAAAAGTAGAATGTAAAAACGGCATCCCGCTATTTTTATATCGTTTTTCTGACCACCAAAACAAGAGAATCTGACGTAGAAATGCAATAGTTTTGAAATTTTATTACTAAAATAGGAAAAATACGTCGAAAGCCACAAAAAATTGTGGCTATTGTGTTATTTTTATCGACACTGCATTACGACCATAGGGTCGTAATGCAGTGTCGATAAAAATAACACAGAACTGGTTCAAGCGCTTTTAATCCGGTAATTTTGTCAATGATGAACCTCGCTGTGGTTACAGATAAAGTTGATGCCATTTTGGAAACGGCAGAGGAACATCTGCAAATAAGTTCCTACAAGAAGAAAAGCTGAATAAGAGCTAGGGATTGACCACAACACAGTTTTGACCCATCAGAAAAAAACTGGATATACAAAAAAAGCTCGATACTTAGGACCCACGCAAGCTCACTGAAAAATATAATAAATCATGTATTCATTTGTGATTTTCTATTGAAATGTAATGAATCCGAACCGTTTTTGAAAATATTGATCATTATTGTTGAAAAATGAATTATCTACGACAAGACTGTGTGATAACAGTCAAAAGACCAGCAAATTCCGCAGACTATAGCGAAACCCGAATTAACTGGCAATAAATTGATGCTAGGTGCATGGTGGGATTGGAAGGGCATTATTCATTATGATCTTTTACTGTCGAGCAAAACCATCAACTCGAATCTCTACTGCCAACAGCTGATGAGATTCAAACAAGAAGTAGAGGAAAAACGGCCAGAATTGATCAACAGAAAGGGTGTTATTTTTTACAAAGATAACGTTAGGCCACACACATCTTTAGCCATTCAGAAAATATTGAAAGAGTTTGTTTGGAAATGTTAGTGCATCGACCGTATAACCCTGACCTTGCAACCTCAGATTTTTACCTGTTTCGGTCTCTTCAGAATCACTCTGGTAGTATTAAGTTAACATCAAGACTGTCAATACTACTTGTCGCAGTTCTCTGATCAGAAGTCCCAAAATTGCTACAGCAATGAGATTGTGTCACTACCTATACATGTATATACATATATATATATATATATATATATATATATATATATATCGTGTTTTTTATACAAATTCAAGATCATTATATATATTAGGTTATAAATTTTATACCGTAATTGGACTTTGACCACTATTTAAGAACGGCTTGACCGATCTTGATAAAAATTGGTGTGAAATCAAAACACATGATTTTGCAAATTGTAGCCCTGATAGATTCTGTCTACCTGTCTGCATGTTCTTTTATAATTTAATAATCATCATACTGACGGTGATGATGACAATTGGTAGTCGTTCAGAACATCTAAGAACAGACTAACTCACTACCTGTTTATGTGCATGTTCTTTTATAATTATAAAACAATTTTACCGATCTTGATGAAAATTAGTGTAGAGGCAGAACCTGTAATTTATAAAATGTTAACTTCTATATTGTTTTCATAAAGACAATGATAACCATAAAAAAATAAATATTATTTTTTAATTTTCTAGTAGCAATTTTCATTTGTTCTTATGTAGTTGTGTGCGCGCGTGAGTGCGTGTAGATCTTTAATGAAGTTAAGGGGAGTTGAATTTCGAATGAAACTGCTTATGTAGCGAAATACCATTTTGATAAGTGGCGAGATGCATGTTTCACAATTATGTAGGATGAGTGGGGTTGGGGAATAGTAGAATAAAAATAAGCACAAACTTTATTGTTTTATTTTTTAAGTGCTTAAATCGTTCTTATAATTACTATGAAATTATCGATATGTTGTATTCGCGAATGGGAAGATTTCTGAGAAATAAAACTAGCATTCTTATCTGACGTTGTCTTGTATTTTTTACTGTGGAACCAAAATACAAGACCGATGTTAAGAAATACTTCACTACGAGTAATAAGACTACTAATATTTTGTTTTGGCTTCATCTGCATACTTTTCTTATTACAGATTCTAAAAATTCTTTAATTTATAGAAAGCTACACTATCTCTAAATGGTACAGCATAACTTTTTTTTTGATACTAGAATTTTCACCGGTTTAGTCCAAATTGGAATTCTCACCAGTAATAGAATCAAGATTGCAAACGGGACGAGGAGCAGAATCGAAAGCCGATACCGGGAGTGTTCGAAATCGAGAACGGGACCAAAATCGTAATCGACCGTGAGACTAAAATCTTAATCATGATTATGTCCGAAATAGGAATAAGAAATATTACAATTGAAAGTTAAATTGGAATCGAAAGCGAGATCAAAATTGGAACCTACTGAAATCGAGACCGGGTTCGGAATCGAGAACGAGACAGTGATCAAGATCATGACTAATTTTCGTAATCGGACGATGTATAAGATGAAGGTATTCATTCCGTCCACGCGGGAAGAGCCGCGAGCGGTAGCTAGATTTTATATAAATATGATATGAATTTTTGACCTTTTATGTAAAATGACGATTCTCGCTAAACTGGTTTCTGTATACCCAACTAAATTTATTCATAAATGTTACATAATTTTAGATCAAGTTACTTCATTATTTTCCCCATCACTTCATTAGATAGTATTATTTTTATCAAACTATAGTTGATATTGAATTATGTTATCAATTCCTTAACTATCGAACTAATTTTATCAGTGTAGTGAATCACGTCGCCGTGCGGTAACATCGGTAGTGGGTGAACTGTGCTCAGTGCGTCACTAGCAGTCACGCGGCGCGTGCGCACGAACCGGCACTCGTACTTTTTTTTACCCGAACTCGATATAACAATGAATTCATTCGTGTAAATATGCATGAAAGTGTGACAGTAGTTCAATTACGCTTCAGTACAATGTATATATATTGAAAAAGGTTCCAAGGAAATATTTCGTTCGAAAGAAATATTTAGTTTGTTGTTGATTTGTTGCGGAAGTAATAAGGAAGGAATATATGTGTATACAAAAAATTTAAGTAGACGAAATTCAAAGTTGATAGCGTGTTAGCGTGTGACGAATATCTATATTGTTTTAATGTTGCGTGTGTTACGGATGTAATTTAATTGTTATCGATTTTGATTAGCGTGTTACGTGATATTGACTCATATATTACACAATGGTAACTCTTATCAAACCGAAGACATTATTTCTTTTTACATTCATAGCAGTGAATTTGGTAGAACAACCTTCGCCTCAAGTAAAAATTGATCAAGGTGTCCTCAGCGGTAGAATAAGCAAAAATGGGAAATTCTTCGAATTCCTCGGAGTACCTTACGCCGGCACCAATCAAGAGAGCAGGTTTCAAGTGAGCAATTTGAAATTTACAACTTGTACCTCCTCTAAATCACTAAGTATTAAATTGGGGCGGACGTTTTACATTAACGTAATTAATAACTTTAGACAAGAATTAAGAATTAAGGCTTGCTTTTACCGAAATTCGAAGGATTATTTGTTAAAACAGTTTTTAATTTAATTCGATTGACATAAAGTAAATCTCGAATTATGTTACTTGAAACATTTGATTCCATAAATAATTTAGTGACCGTTGAATTAGCTCGAAAAGTTATTTGAGTATTAATTTGCCTTTTCTACGAACGGACTTTGTAGGAACTTCTTATTGGATTTTTAATAAGTTGAAGCCTTACATAAATTTGATGTTATTTAACTAAAAAGGAATGTTATAAGATTATTATACACAATTACACAGAAAAGAATACACAGGTACAAATATAAATTACATATTTCATCTGAGAAACCAAAATTGAAAATCAATATATTTCCTTTACAGCCGCCTTTACCTCCACCAACATGGGATGGCGTATACAGAGCCATCAACGAGCACTACCAGTGTCCCCAACTATTCGCCGGAGGCTTTGTGGTAGGGGTCGAAGACTGCCTCAAGATTAACGTATACGTTCCTGTCGAAGCCGCCAAACCGCTTCCCGTCATGGTGTACATTCATGGAGGAGCGTTTTTGATGGGAAGCGGTGGTAAATTAATCTATGGCCCAGAATTTCTGGTCAGACACGACGTGATAGTCGTCACTTTCAATTATAGGCTGGGATCTTTGGGGTTTGTCTGCTTGGGCATAAAAGAAGCTCCCGGTAACGCCGGCCTTAGAGACCAGATTGCCGCCTTGAAGTGGGTGAAGAGAAATATCGCTGCCTTCGGCGGTGATCCGGATAACATAACTCTGTTCGGTGAAAGCGCCGGTGGTACATCGACGTCGTTCTTAATAGCCTCAAATCTTACGGACGGGTTGTTTAATAGGGCCATAATTCAAAGTGGATCTTTCTTAGCGCATTGGGGAATAAATAGAAATCCACTATCCGCATCCAGTATGTTAGCCAAAGAGTTAGGGTATAATAGTACAGATCCTGTGGAATTACATGATATTCTAAAAAATGTACCGTACGACATGATGGTCAAAAGGAGAGTGACCAAGCCATGGGACAAATATTTCGAGACCGCTCTGATTCATCTGCCTTGCGTTGAAAAAGAATTTGATGGAATCGAAAAGATCGTCACCGATCTCCCGATGAATATTTTGCATTCGGCAAATCGCAAAAATATTACCGTAATAATAGGTTTTAATGATAGGGAAGGATTGTTTTTAATCGGCGAGGAGAATGACGTATCATTGAGAAGCAGAAACGACGGCTTCCTGTTCGCTTCGGACCTCGAATTCGAAACGGATGATAAAGGTTACGAAGTGACGAAAAAAATCAAAGAGTTCTATTTCGGAAATGAGCCGATCAGCTCGAAAAACATATTGAAAATGGCCGAAGTGCATACAGATTTGAGTTTCGCCATACCACAACTACTGGAAAGCGAAGCGCTCTGTTCTAGAGGCACTTGCGACGTATACAATTACGTCTTCAAATACGACGGCCGTAGAAATTTGGTGAAGTCCATGAACGGATATGAAAGGGAGAAGGGCGCGGCGCACGGCGACGACCTGTTTTATTTATTCGACGCTCAACTCTGGCCCTTCGTGTTCTCGGAGAGGGATCGCTCTATGATAAAACGTATGACCACGATGTGGACTAACTTTGCGAAATACAAGTAAGTAGAATATCTGTTTCCTAATTTCTGACACATAAAAAAATACGAGTTTCTTAATAATACTTCAAAATAGATTAATATTCACAATAAGAATATTGAATTCGAATAATGGTGAAATTATTAAACTTCAATTTTTTTATGTTGATTTATCTTGTTTAATTGCATCTCGTCAGTTAAAAATTTAAACATAGAAATTGTAAATAATATAGAAAAGTTTTTGTTTACAGGTTATTATTACACTAATGATATAAATATATAGTTAATTATTTATTGAAATAAGAAAAAAGCGTACGCTATAATTTAAAGTATAAGTTCTTAATAATATTAAAGTATAGTAAACTTTAAAAATATCTTTCAAGAAACCCAGTCCGTTAGATGTAACAGGACTACGATCGTGTTTGACTACTTATACACCCTCTTTTTCTCCTTAAGTTACCAATCTTATTAGATTAGCGTCGGAGCTATGGCATTCTCTCTTTTATTTATGCAGTAGATTATTTTAAAAAAATGTTTTGTTTTTATTGCAGTAATTTTCTTCTAAAACAACTTGGTAATTTTTTCTCTTGAATATTTGCAATATTATTCTGTCACAAAAAATATTCTATGTGAGATATGGTTTTTTCTTGTTGTCACAAAAATTAAAATAAGCCCTTCCTTGGTTTTATAGTATCTTTCGTTTAGTTTAAAAATATGAAACTTTTTTGTATTACACCCATAAAAAATTGAATACAAAAGGAGTTCATTAAGGTCTGTTATTAAAGTATTAAACATGTTTTATAACCCGACACTTCCAAGAGGAGCGATATCAAAAAGAAAATAGGAATTTCTGAAAACTTAAATGAAACCGGAAAAGTATAATTATTATATTATACTGTACTAGAAGTATTTGTACTGAGTTGTAAAATACAAATTAGCTTTCATCCAACGCAATTTAAAATAATGTAGATCTGCCAATACTCATATATATTACATACATTACATTACCTTTCTCGACCGAAGTTCCAACACTGACAGGCACCGATTTTAAGAGAACGAGGCATGAATAGAGATTTTGGTTTATCTTTTACAAGAACGAGTTACAAAATGAAATGTCAATAAATTAATTAATTCAATTCGCAATTAAATAGCAAGTTGAGATTTCATGCAGACCAAAACATGCTTACAATTTTTTTTAGAATAATTATCAATTTAATTAGTAATTGAAAAATCTTGTCACTTTCTGTCCCTCTTATATTGACCTCAAAACATCAATATTACTGATGTAAAAGCAATTCGTCAAATACAAGTCGGACACGCGGGGACAGCGTTCCATTCTGCAAACCATCGCGTTAGGCTTCAGTAACATTAAAAAATATATTTTCAAATTTAAAGATTTAAATTTTCATTTTGATTTCTTGAAAAGTCCTATATTTATATTTTTAGAAGAAAATTAAGATAAATAATTTCAAGCCATAAGGGGATTAGTTTGATTTTCATGTTATTTTCAATATCTTTTTTAAAGTCAAAAATACTAAAGAATACTGGCCGAGAGCATGTCCGACCATGCTCAGTGTAGGTTTCTGTAGTCGCTACTACAAAGAAATGCAGTATAGATGAAAAAACTATATTGTTAGGTACATGTTTTTATTTTATGTTTCCTGTCAAGAGTTGGTACAAGTATTTTAGTCGCATTATTTTAAGCGCGTGAAAACACAATTAAAACACTTACTGCAGTCCGAAAATGTAAACATATGAAGAGAAAAAGTGCACCAACAAAAAAGCGTCTTCTTAGCATTTACACCCTTTTATTGAGAAACGCAGTGTTTTGGCAATAACTCAAAACGGTATCACCATGAAAATAATTTTCGTTGAAAGTATTTAATAAACATTATCTTTGTAATTTTTTTTTTATATTTTTTGGACATATTGTTTAAATAATAAAAAGGGAGGGTATAATTTATTCTACTTTCGGAGTAGTTACTTCCGAAAATATTCATTTTATTAAAAAAATGCTTAAAAACCTCAAAGTGTTCTTAAAAGAATTGTCTTAACATGTGCCACACTTTGATGTTTGCTGAAGAAAATATTTTTTACCTTCTATTACATGTATGGAGTGCCCCCCCTAAAATATTTATTTTGTTATTTAACTACCCAACTGAGTAGCGACTTATACAAGACACATATTCTTCAAATTTCATCAATATACTTGTTAAATTTTTTGCTAAAATGCCTGTGACATACGGATGAACGAACGAACGGACGGACGGACGGACGGACGGACGGACGGACGGACGGACGGACGGACGGACGGACGGACGGACGGACGGACGGACGGACGGACGAGACCAAACTATAAGGGTTTTGGTTTTGCCATTTTGGCACCAGAACCCTAAAAAAAGGACTATTGATACGAGTTTCATTTTTTATTGGGGTAACGAGTTCTAAAAGTTGAGTTTTATAATATAAACACTGGTTATTTCTATTTATTTTTACATTATTTAATCACCACTAAATGATGATGCTAAACACTAGAATCAGAATTTATTAATGATATGTGACGATTTTCTTCTTATTAATCTGTGTTAGTGACTATTTCATTTAGTAGATACAAAAGTGCAAGTGTAATCAAACGGAGATATATTTCAGCGATCCCACACCTGAAATCACCAAAGACCTGCCAGTGAAATGGGAGAAGAGCACGAGAGATGAACTGAGATTTCTTCACATCGACGAGGAGATGGAGATGGGGCCGAATCCAAGGCGAGACGAGTTTTCGCTTTGGAAGAAAATATACGCCCATCACCACAGGAAGAAGTTGACGCGCTGATGGAATCAATTAAAATGCTCTTCACTTTTTTATTTATTTTCCTTTTGTGGTTAGTTGAGTTCCCGTGTCAGTGGACGGCGGTCTAGACGGAGGTAGCAGATTAATTAAATACAGATTAATAAATAATAGACCAACACTTGGTTAGGTGTTCGATATCAGTCAATCATCTCGAATTAATATTAAATTCTTTGGATAGGGATTAGTAGTGGAAGAACAGATTCGAGGGTCAGCGGTGGGTTGCATGCTGCATGTTGACGCAAGTTGCAGACAAGCGTCTAGTGATGACAGCTTCATAAAATTCTTTCAGAATGATGGATGGAACATGATGATGGAACCAGTACTTAAGTAAGTAAAACGGAATATGTCGCAGAAATTTCGAAAATATAATTTAATATCTATATTAAATTGTATAATTTTTCTATAAACGATTATTACATTAAATAGTTAAGTTTGCAGTAATTAATTTTACAAATATTGTCAAGGCTTAGACGACTTATGAAGTTCAATTTCATCATAATTTTAGTTTTTCTTATATTACATGAAATCAATTAAATTCTACATTGATCGAGCTGCTTTCTGCGTGAAATGTATCTGTCGAACATTTTCTAATTAGAATACCATTAGGTACGTCCAATTTAGATTTTTAAGTCCGACCCGGGCAGAATTCAAAAGAAACGACCGCCCGATCCGACGAGGGTCAACAGAAGGGCGAGTTTCACAGCGAAAAGGAAAACAAGGGCACAAGTGTAATCCGGAACGCTTAGCTAGTATTTTCGTTATCCTGGAGGACTCTCAAAATTAACTATATAAGTTTGAAGCGGCGAGATAAAGGCGCGCCTCGACGCCGGCCCGGGGACAGTGCTCCGGGCATAAATAAAATTTAAACCGCCGTTAAAGCGCTTTTCACAAGGAATCGCAAATGAGCCGGCGTCGCGTAAAAGGCGCCGAAAAATACAACGGAACCCGAATTATAAGAAACGCTCCACGGACGGGGCGCGACGCGACATCCGGCCGAAATTAAATAAATAATTCATCTCTAATATCGCCTTGTTTTCGATATCGTTATTTATTTTTTGCCATTTTACAGCCGTCCATCTTCCCATCCCCCCTCATCGCCGTAGACAAGTTAGAGCTGATGGATCAAAACGAATGTTTACTTTTGTTTTTTGTCGAGTGACATAACATCTTTTTGTTGCTTTTAAATAAATAAAAATAACACTGTAACAATATAAAATAAAGCAAGTGAAGCTGTAAAGAAGAATTGCTATTGCAAATATATGTATCACAAAAAAAAAACCCCGCAATACACTTCTATGTCTGCCTATGATTCTATAACTGCATTAATCTTGAGAACTTGAAAATGAACGAATCAGTATAGATCTTCCACTGTTCTGATCTTGCTTTTTTGATAAAATGCGTATATAATATGTCGCTCTGCCGTTTATTATGAGTTAGCAATAATGGTAAATTTTACGATATTTGTGAAGCAAATCGGAACGATTGATGACAGGTTGATCGACTGTAACCATTCGACATTTATGATAAAACCAATTTTGATTCAAAATATTTATAATAAGACAATCAGGAAAAAATGATTTTGAATAATATTTACAAAAGAACAAAAAAGACAGATCTGTTTTTAATATGCGCAGAAAAAATGTGCTTAACATGCCGTCCTGGTCAACTAAAAATATTTAATTTCTGCTAAGACGGACAAAATTACAAACATAATCAAGGGTGAAACGGCGTGAACGATATACCATATTATCATTCTATTCCCATTTTACTGATAATTGCAACCCATACTAAATTTCAATCTCATCTCGACGTGAATAAAAGATTTTCTTCAGACTAAATCACTCGTGCAGTAAGTTATACCGGAACGAAGCTTATCAAAGTCGCTACTAGTTGAATTAAGTAAAAACCGAAACAACTCCAAATATGATTTTGATCAACGTCCACGCGGGTGGTTAAGTAGAAAGGGTTATTTATACTAATAATAAATATAGACTATTCAATGGTTATGTATTGAGTTTTCGTATAAACCACGATTCTATGGCATAATACGTGACGTCTATACGATAAATACGCCTGCTGCGAACACGTTTTGTATGCATAAACTGCATCCCGAGCCGGTAGTCTTAAATATTACATACACGGTTCTGTATATGCGTCGGCGTGCACACCGGCTACTCTACGTGCCTTCGGCCACTGCACAGTTCGCACAGAAAATTTCCCCCTATTTTCTAATGCAATCGGCCGATAGACGTTGGGCAACGACGGACTTAGCTGCTGTTGCATGAGGTCGAGCTCCTAAAGCATAATACGACTCTCCCTGGCGTGAATTGTTCGCTCGAAGGGTAAGCCGTTACTAAATTTTTCGAATAGCGACGTTACCTCTATGCTATCACGCCAACTGGTGACTATTTACATATCACGGGCAAATTTACTAGACTGTGACGTGGCTTTATTGTTTATTCATTTCATCGTAAACAAATTTATAGATTTTTCTCAATATGTTTATCAATAAAATGTTAGTACATCGCAGGGTGTATGAACACATCGGAGGGAAGTGTAAAGTCAATTAACCGGTGAAATTTTATTACTTTTCGAGTAGTTAGTTGTGGCGTTTTATTTAAAAATAATTGATGTGTAGCGTGTCCAGAGATGCACCTCGCCTGTAATACAGCCGCAGAGGGATGTTCATTTCGCTATTAAAATATTTCTCTTTCACCATGTTTGATATCGACCCGGATCAAGATATTTTTTTTACCATTTCATCGTGTTTACCTCAAATACGGTTGTTCACTACCGCCGCAAAACCGTATCCATTTATTTATTTCTTTTTATTTTTAATGAATTATATTTCATTTAGTATTGCAATGTTTTTGTGATAATTTAACACCAAGAAGCACAAACTTCTCTGTATTTTGTGAAATGTCTCTATCGCGAAAATACATCTCCCATGTTGGACGTATGAGCCCCTACCGGATGCTCAGCAATACCAAACGAAAACAAATAATCAACACGCAACTGGAATTAAACAAACATCAAAAGCGTCCACGGTCTGTCGCGATCGCTTGTTCCAGTCTGTCGTCGCCCGCGTCGGAGCAGCGCGCTAGGAATTCAGAAACGGTTCTTTCAAAGGGATCATAGACATACGCCTCCAAACGGACAAATGTCAAACCTTTTAGATTTTAAAACTGCATAGTAGAAAATTATTTTTTTAAAGTAAATACAAAACAATTGTGAACCGATTTGAATACTTTTTTTTTTGTTTGAAGGAGTATATTTTGGATATAGTCCTAATAGCCATTAAGTCAGGATGTGTTAACGGAATCCCAGGGAAGTCAAGTAACAAGCTCGAATATTATATGCACGTAAAATGTATTTGAGCTGTTTCTATTAGTTATTTAAGTGTCTGCATCTGGGGGTTATAATTTCATGCTACGGAACTGATCATGGAGGCTACAGCATTTTTTCACGGTTAAGAGTTAGATAACAATGCTGCTATTGTCCACAGAAACTATTCCTTAATGGCTACTAACACTTAAACAGAATTAAAATTACTTATTAATCTAACCTACATATTTTAATTAATTTATACAATTTTGACTTGACCGTCTGAACAGAACCACATCGGAACATGAGTTCCGATGTGGTTCTGTTCAGACGTGACGTGACGTTCAAACAGACGTCAAGTGTTTCTTCTCATGAGTTTCCGGTAATGATACCGACAACAGCACAAATATGGTGAATTAATTTAATGTGGGAATAAAAGCACATATGATATGCATGAATTGTAGAACTTTTATTATAAATAATAAGAATTATTTGTATTTTTGTATAAAATTATTTGATAGTTGAACTTCAACTATGCGCCAGTAGAATGTAAGGACCCTCGAACCAGGGTTAACGGACAATGAATTCACAATCGGAACTGAGTTTTTTACTTTCTCCACACAAAACTGAAGGACACGCTAAGCCAATTATATCGACCATAACTCTGGGTAACATTGCGACTCTATGTCGCTTTAAATTATAAACAGTATTTTTATACCACGTTAATTTATTTAAAGTAAGATTTCTCAATAACAAGCGTTTTATGAAATACGTAACGAACATAATTTTCAAAACATATTAAATGAATTCATTACGCAAAATTTTATAACAATAACAAAACTATAAAAAACCATAGCGATGACAGATTTTATCATTCAGTTATTTTCAAATATTCAAGGAAGTACCGAGTTTTTCTTCCGTTCGAGCCATTCTAGCCATTGTTAAAGTTAATAGACGTTGAAGTTAATAGATCGTCGGACGGTGCACAGCACTCGGCCTCGCTGGGGTCGCCATGCGGTAGAGTCCTGTTGCAAGATTTGGATTTTTTTGAAGTAAAACTTCTTTGGATGCAACTAGAATGTAGCTGAAATTATTTTTCGGCAGAAGTAACGTTTAGGAAAATCTATATCTGTTCACGCAGTTTCCGCATCTATAATTTGAATTTCATATTCAAAGTGGCTAGTATTCGGAAACGATGATTTTATAAGTCAACCTCTGAAATTTTTTTTGAGGTCTTTAAGGGAAAAACAGGTATGAGAGCCACTAGAGACGGGATGATCACCGCCGCTTATGTGCACCAACAAACTCGGGGAGTCACTAGTGCGTCACTGGCCTTTTAAAGAGAGGGTACTATTTTTTTTTTAAGACAGTTAACATTTATTGTGAAGGGTGGTGATAGTAGATCGTTCCAAAATTTTACCGTAATTGACAGAAAATAGCACTTGTTTATAATCATAAATGATTATCTTAAACTTGTGGCTATGGATACCTAGCATCTCCTCTAAGTATTTTTACAGGATTTATAGTGCTCTAAAAACTACATTTAATGAATGTCTAAAACCGTTTAAATGATATCAAAAGTTAAGCATTTTAATTTATGTGCCCCATAAAATAAAACAAAGCTAAATCTATCAATATGCAAACTATACTTAGAGTAACGCTACAAAATATTATTATTTTTTTAATTGTTTTTTCGTAAATCCTAATAAGATGTTTCATAGGGAATATCTTAACATAATAATTAAATAATATCATACACTTCGTGCCTCGGAACCGTTGTCATCGCATTGATGATGACGAATGCTTTTTTAAACGAAAAGATTTAATGTCAATTTATTGCCGTATCTCTGGTGTAATGTGGTGTAACATTTAGCGAATTCCCTGTCTCGAAAGCTGACGAGCGGCCACCCTACCTCCGGCCTCTTCGGAGGAGAGGCGCTCGGCGGCTTTGACAGCCTCCCGGAGGCCGTGCGGCGACACAAAAGGAAAACCCACGGGCTTAGGTACGATTACGCCGCGGATGATTGCCCTTTAATACGGGCATTTGGTCTGTCACGCATGACTTTAGACATGAAACGTATGTTTCTCTAATTAAGACGCAGGCACGCACGCACGCACGCACATACAACACCATCCGGTTCCGAACTAAGCAACGAGACTTGTACTATGGGTATTAGACAGTTGATAAAATAAACATATTTATTTTTTATGAGTACGTGCATAAAAAATAAATATGTTTATTTACACATAATAAATAGTAACATCCAGACACAGAAAGAGGGTTCTAAATAACGCAATTCTGGCAACACCGCAAAGCGACTGTTTTTTACGACTATATTTTCGCAGCGTGTCATAAAATACCACCTTTTCGAAAAGAGCTATGCAAATTAATCCGCCGTCGTTGACTATTTACGACGACGTCCGTCCGTATGCCGGACGGTATCGGAAAATACGACGATATCGTGGTAACGAACGACGGGAGGACGCCCTCCGAAGGAGCGGCCGATCGAAACTCCGAAACTTAGCAGAGATATTATTTTTGGATGTCGCGAAGTAAGATTATTATCGTTGCGTTCAATCCACGAAATACAAAACAACAATGGAAAAGTTTTAACATTTATAATGATCTCGTCGGTCCCCGGTCGCGCGTTAAGTCGTCGCGATTCTCGAGTTCGGCTTATTTAAAATGTTCGGGTCGGGGACGTTTTAAAAATTAACGCCCCGCGCGGAAAAACGCGGCCGGCGGCGCGCGCCGTCTCTTATCTTACACGACGGATCCTCGGTTACAAAACGAAATTTCTCCCTTTGCGACGTTGCCGCTTCGTAACATTCCCAGACGGCAAAATGTTTTTAGGGGTTGTACGGGACTCGCAAAAGAGGATACTAGCGCCGTATGGGTACTCGATATTGGTTTAACGTTCAACCGGAATATCGAAACGTTACGTTTAACGTAACGTTTTGATATATGTTCCCATATTGCTCAATTGATATATCATCTGTGGCCACTCAAGAGAATAGCCGGAGTAGATTCCAAAACCAAAATTGGGTTATTGTCATCGACACGTTTAATACAGAATTTTCGCTCACCATGAGTTCTAATTATAATGGCAGTTTCCAAGCAGATTTTATAAAATGTTATATACATGTAAAAGATTATTATTATGATTCAAATGATTTTTAATATATTTTTTAATGGGATTTATGAAGGTAAACGAACATGCAGATCATTGTAAAGTAGATGGTCACCGCAGCCCATGGATACCCCGCAACCTCCGGAGAATCACTAATGGGTTGCCAGCCTTTTAAAAAGGAGCTTCTTTCCCTGAAGACCTTCATATTATTTAAGCATTGTAACTTTACTTACTGTACGTATGAATATTTCAACAAGACTCATTTTTATAATAGTATACTTTCTTTGTCATATAAATATATAACAATACTAATTTGACGGGTCCAAAATATCTACCGCGGGAATAAATCACTATGGTGCAATCTCGTTTACGCTCTATGCGCCGTGTAGTAGCTCTAAACGCTAACTGTCAAGTAAAACATAAATGATTAACTAATGTCAGAACATAATAATATCCTACAATAATTTAAACGTGGGCCATTAAATAGTTTATATCCTATTTTAAGAGACAATTGAATGCATTAAAATTAATAATCCCGACAAATGTATATAAATTTAAAAGAAATACTAATGTGATATACACTAGAATATAATTTGATCCTACCCATTTAAAAAATAAAGGAGGTATGCATCTTTTATTTCCGAGTACAAAAAACAAATTTTATGAAGTAAAAGGCGCTGGACATGTTTCCAATAAAACTTCCAATAACTGTTTGGAAATGCGTGCAATATATTTAACAAATTGTTCTCATATTTGTTTTAATGCATTAACAATAGGTTTATAATATACCCTATCAAAAATGCGTGATTCAATGCAGTTAAAACAATTTTAATTGTCTCTATGCCGGCGATCAACGCCGGGCGCATCGAAAAGCGTATGCTGCAGTTTAAATATACCCGCCGCGGCGTTACTTTCTCTTTCGGGTGGAGTCGTCTCGGCGCGCGGGTGATGCTGGGGCGAGGCGATGACGTGCGCTGAAAATCGTGTAACGTTCGATTATATAGCTCTTTTCAGAGCTAATCTTAGTTTCAACAACCGTGCGATAGTTTTTTTTCAGAACCGTTTTCATTGTGTCGCATACACGTTGTAGATACGTCACAAAGGTATCTTTTGTTTCGCATTTGTTTACGATTGCTTAATAGAAAACATAATAGTTTACCACATTAACGATTACTAATTTCTCAAAGAAAAATAGATTACCTGCAGTTTCCTTTGCAATAGTCTTTTTTTATTCCGACCTGTTAATGCAAATCATATAAAATTTGAGAAGTTTATGTAACAAAACAAATATGTTTTTTTCTTCCTTGTTTTTTCTAAACTAGTTTTTAAATAAATTAGTATGATTACTTTTTTGGCTATCGATAATACTTATTAATGATATTACAATTTCATGGTAATAAAACAAGTATATTCTAATAAACCTATGTTGATTTTTTTTTTGTTGGATTCATTTATTTAAATTGCGAATTGAAAACACTGCCCCGTATTCGACAAATCAATAGCCACTCGAAATTCCACGACATATTTCTGCAAACGCAGAACGTGGGCGTGGCCCTTATCTTATCAGTGGGCGCAAAGGTCAGCGAAATGTCGAGTCCCTTCATTGCTGTAGGTCTACTGCACCTATCAAAATATGTAGACTACAAACTTTGTATTTACTCAGAAAACAGTTAGATCGCTTACACAATCTAAAACGTAACCACAAATAATTTACGTTGTCAGTTTTTTTTGTGATTTTAGCGTCAATATTGATATCACGAGTACAACTTAAAGTATTACTATCATCAAAATCTAATAAACTATTAGGAATATAGAAAAAAGCAAACTTCGAAAAAGGCCATTGATTGAGCTACTTTTGTATAGATATTTTAAAATCATATTTTGGGTCGTAAGCCGTTTTAGATATAAAAAAATAATGCTTAGACGCTAAATAGCTTAAAAAATTCGTACAATATTTCTTGTCTTCTTACATAACTACGACATGCAAATTTATATGTTTATTAGTTTACATATTTATAAGTAAGAAAATATTAATGTACATTCGTTTGATTATGGCAATTTAGAACGTAAATTTTCGTATGTTTTTTTTGTGATAACTTTTATATAACTCAGCTTAGTGTGTGTTACAATATGAGTATTGTGATAAATCAAAGTATTCTTGTACTTAAAAGGGCAATCAAAAATAACTAACATAAGCAAATTTAACTGCAGTAGTTCTATAAATCAAGTAATAATATCGCATTTGGTCTTAATTGCTTAATGTATATATTAGGCAATTAGAATTAACCACACCCTTGATATTCCAATATTCAGATAGTAAGTAAACCTTTTCATTTTTTGATTTGGCTACAAAAAGAATCAGTTATATTCAAACTATTCCAACAAAACATCCCTCTATGTACTAAACAAACTAAGTTTTCATTTGAACTATCGTAAACAAACGATGAACAAACGGTCTGTATTTTATAGTTTATTCTATGTTTTAAATGAGTTGGATGTGAAGTTAGATGTATATCAATATATCAATTTTTTATCAGCATCCACTCCGAGAGCTACCCAAAGCTTATAAGAAACATGTATAAATTTATTTAAAGTAATTTAACTATTACTAAAAAGGGAATTAAGTATTTAGTGGTTGACAATTCTAACAAACTCACTAGAAAGTTAATTATATAAAATTAAGAAAAATCTTATTAAAAAATTACGCTGAAAACGATCACCACATTTTAGACCAGATTGATCACCCAATTAAATTTCTTAATCGAAAACAATCTCGTTTCTAATTAGCAAATAGAGATACCTTTCGGAATCCTCTTTGGAAAATTGAAAACTGCGTCCAAATCGATTTAGAAGTTTTCGGGCTTTATTTGCTTAGGATCGACCAATAATTAATATTCGAAGTAATCAATTCACAGTCTTATGTCAATTCGGGCTTTCGATTGTTAAATACAAACTGGTAGGTATTAGTGGTTACGCAATGAATAACCATTGGAAAGATTATAAAATTCCAGCCGTGCTTATGCATAATTATTAAAATAATTATTAACATCTAAATCAGAAAATGTGCTCACTTCGCTGTCATAAATCTATTATGGACGATATACATATCCATATACACGATAACTTCATCATTATTTGAATCAGCTTCCGATACGCACTGGATTAGCTTGAACGGCTTAAGATCCGAAGGCCCTCTATCTAAAACAAAAAATTGTGGGAGAGTGTGCCGCAATAGAGGGGTGATTGTATCAGACATAATAACACCAACGTCGTTTTAATATTAATCTGTATTGACATGTCTCACTCTTCTCTTGTTTTGGACCATCGGTTTAAATAAAATTGAATGAAAGAAAAATTATAAATATTCACTTTATTAAGTTTCGTGTTAGACATTTAATTATTAAATTGTTGTGACATTAGAAAAGATAAAATAGTTTGCTTTTAATGTGAAGATTAATTTTATTCTAAGTATTTATTTAGCTGAAGTGTACAGATTAAGCAAAATTTTAAGAAAAAAGAGATTTTTTAATGTTTGAGAGATCTGTTTTAATTTTGCTTAGGGTCTCTCCTACCACCTATTTTTAAACTCACTTTTAACTAAAAGTCACATTTTAAATTATTTTTAAGTTCCACGCCTCACTATTAACAGGTTTGAGAACGAACAACCGCTAAAAGTAGGACGTGGAATAAAAAAAATATTTGAAAATTGCTTTTTGTTAAATTTCAATTTAAACCTTCTAAATTCGAAATAAGTAAATGTTTGAATTTAACATAGACCATTATTGTATATGCACAGCATTTGTACAGTACAAATAAAAAATAAATTTTCTTCAAAAACGTACCTACATGTAAATTTATGCTTTGTTGTTTCATGTTCAATATCGGTCTTATTCCGATCCTGAACTTCGTACCATCTCAATACCGATCTTGATTCCAGTCTCTGTTTCAGTTCGGATTTTGTTAACATTTTCGGTTCTGATCTCGATTTCGCATTCAGCCGTTCATATATTATTTTGTTTCATGATATAAATTACATCTGAGTCAAATTTCAGTCTTATAAAACGTTTGTTTATAATAAATAATAAAAGTACGCTGATACTAAACAGTGCGTCGACTTCGGCGATAAAAAAAAAGTGTGATGGAATAGTTTAAGCCCTCCGTACCGCTATGAGTTAGATATTGTCTGACAACCGAAATAACATGTGCCACTAGAAACACGACGATGATACGGGTACTTCGTCAGACTAAACTTCATACCTAGTAGGAGAAAATGATAGAAAGGAGGAGGGGGCTCCAGAAATAGTCAGAAGATTTCACAGAGCTGTCTCTATGAATTTATTATTTGAAGCATAAATCTAGAAGTAAGAAAATCAATTTGGTGTGATATATATATAGGAATAGTGTAGGTAGGCTTGGTATTTTAATATAAAATTTAAAATACTTGTCCTATTTCACTTTTAGGAATTCATTTAAATTATGATAAAAAATTAATCGTAGGAGAAACCGTCATATCAAATTACAAATATAATAAAATAACAATCTACAGCAGCAACGAGAAGTGATGGATCAGAAAGATAATTCATGTTATTGAAAAGTGAAACCAAGATAAAAAAAAGTATCGTAGGGAACTGCGCTATCAAGTTAAAATTCTAGTATTATATATTATTATTGTATATATAGTATATATTATATATATAGTATATTATAGTATATAGTATATATTATTGATTTATTTATATTTGAAGAATATGCCAGTGTCAAGGGGTATATATGCCAGAGTATGGGCACTGACAATTTGAGTTTTATACTGCGCGTCGTGTGTTCACTAGCCAAGTGCGATAAATATTAATGCTCAAATGGTTTTAACTAATTTTAACTCTAGGTATATTTCGACCTACAGTTAGAATGTTACAATTTGTTTTTCTGCATGTTTTCTTCTGATCTCAATTCTTGAATTTCCGATAGGGCTTACATGTAATAATACTTTTACTGATATTGAAACTAAACTGCTTTTTATAGCGAAGGGCAAACGAGTGTGTAAGAAAGAAGATGGCTACCACCACCAAAAGACAACCACAACCACAAAGGAGTCACCAGTGCGTTGCTGGCTTCTGGTTGGCTGTAGCCAAGTTAACCACGGCATGGTTCTACCACACGGGCTATATGTTTGAAACTGTTTTTATTATGTCTGAAAAAAAAATATTTTTAAGTCTACGAACTGTTATTTGCTATGAAAGCTTAACACATTAACAGCCAACTGTCTATAGATCGCTATCACTGGTTCGCGGGCGAGTACGTGATCGGCTGGTAAAGTATTAATATTATAATGACTAATTTCTCTATGACGTAAGATTTTTGTAATCTGTATTCACGCTTTGAAAGGCTGACAGAAAAGATGATTACATCGAATTAGAGAAACTTTAAATAATTTTTAGTTAAATAATTCAGAGAAAAATATATTGCTTACGCCTTCTCATGAAGAATGTGTGTTCACTTCAAATCCGTGAGATATCAAAACTTTAATGTACGAGGTACTTGTCTATATGAATAATCAAATTACAAAGAGCACTAAGTGAGTTTAAAATTTAAATAATGCAATACAAACATACGTGAAATTCCTTGTCTCTTTTAACACAAATAATTTAGTGCTTATACCAGGAAATTAATTGGCAATCAAATTTCTCAATTTCGATAAAAATGTCCTCCATGACATACAATTTCCGCAGACACTTAAAAATTATGAAAAGTTTTCTGAAAAATACCCAATTTTTAAAATTGAACGACGAGAGGTGTTGAAACGTGATACATAATGAAGCCTTGTGTTGTGGGAGGTGGTAGGGGACAAAGGCGTCACGGGGCGGTGCGGACTGCGGCGACGTGTTATTGTCTTTTCTTAGTTTATTTATTAGTATCTTGTGTTAGTAAATTGTACCTGGGCGGACGGCTGGTCGGCGTTTATTAGAAAGAAAGAAATGCAGGGATGTGGACAGAAATTAACTTATGTATTCACGGGCGCAGCCACATGCAATCTTAAGTCTAATATATAAAGACATTTAAATAATTTAGCAAAGGACAATGTTGTATTTATTAGGCTATTGGCATTTAATGCGAAAAAACTGACAAGAGGTATCGTGGGACACCCGGTTGGAATGAAGTTCCATTCGCTTCATATAACGTCATCAAATAAATTAACAACTTTTAAGAGTAATTAAACGGTAAATGTAAATAATATCAAAAAAAAAATCATTTGTGTAAAATTGTATGTACCTAATACGTTAAAAATAGTGAGTTATATGTACTTAAAAAAATTAAATAAATCTTTGTTAAGTTCGTCTAGCTGCACAATTATGTTATTATTAAGAACGATAATAAATGTTACTTTTACACTTATAAAATGAATTCATCAAAGACTTAAAATTGAAAACTCCATCTCCAGAATCGATTAAAATATGAAAATAATCAAAAGAAAAATAGTTCAATGACATTATTGTCAATTTCAAATATATGTTACACGACAAACAGATAGATATTTTTTACCAAAATGTTAAAAAGTGAAATTAGAGCCGTGCAGTGCGCGTCTGCCACCACATTTGCATATTTAACTAGTGTCTGTTAGAGAGAGAGAGTCGTTGAGAATCGAATGAGTTATGCCCTTTAACGATTTTTCCTTACGTGACGATTTCTGGCAACTAACACCTCCCGCAAGCCGCGGTAAGGAACTTGTTGAAACAAATTTCTTTTCAAAAAAATGAACATTTTCTTATACATAAATAATTGACTTTTCTACAAAATTATTAAAATAAATTGGAGATTTTATTCACTATTGAAAAATTTTGTAAAGCGAAAAGCTTATCAAATCAGTATATTTAACAAAAGAAAGCGGCCCCTATGAATATAAATTAACAGCAAGTTTCTCGCGAAATAGGTATAAAAGTGATTAATAAATGAAATAGGCTCAATTGCGATATAAACGATTCATAATTTTATTATAATATAAGAAATTATTTAATACGACTGTATAATAATTTTAATGACTGCCATCTAATTCTTTCGTGTTATGATAATTCAAACAATTGTCACTATAACACAGAAAAGAGTTAGACGATACAGCTAAAACTTTTTATATTATTAAATAATAAAATAAATAAACAGAATAACATAATAATTTAACATTTTTATCCACCTAATAACACTTTTATATAATACTAGCTTTCAATTTGCGGCTTCGCCCGCGTGGACATAGGACGTGTTCCTATCTCTTTAATCTGAAAAGATTTTATATCATTGATATAATTCCAATCCCGTTCCAGTTTTTATTTCTGGTTCCGGTACTATTCTTGATTTCAATCCCGGTCACGCTCTTGATTGTAATCCCGATCTGATGGTTGGTTTCGACACCAATCCGATTCTTAATCACAGTATTATTACTTGTATTATTAATTGAGAATGGAATCAGTATCGAAACCAACTGGAGCCAAGTCCGGTCCTGGCACGCGATTCTGTTCCCCGTCCCGTTTTGACTCACAATTCTAATTTATACGAAGCCAGGACAAATGCTAGTATTAAAATCAATTATAGGACATATTACCCTGGTCATTATTACTTTCTACGTGAGAAATAATTTTTGTACTTGATACAACTCAACCACGCCAATTCAACATAGGGAGTAACTTTTTTCCAACATTCGGCTTGAATGAAATAACGCCTATATTCTGTTGCAAGCCAAACTACCTATTCGTGAAAATTGCATTAAAATCCGTTCAAAAGTTTCAGAGATGTATAGGATTAGACGAAAAGACAAAAGTATTTAAAATTCTTGTTTTCTCTTATATTACCTATCTCTTATCGTCCCCTCTCCATTCTTCATGCATACGTTAAATGTACGGACACCGGATCGACTGTTTTATTATATCTATAGATAGGTATTCTTTTCAGAACCAACAATGGTTTTTAATAATGTTAGGATTTTCTTAACTGCTTATGAAATATCATATTTTAGCAAAAAATGTGATCAAAATATTAGATATTATCAAAATTTTCCGGGCATCGTATTGAGCAAAAATTATAACTTTGAAAAGTTTTTTTTAATTAAGTCCATTTAAGAGTTAAAAATATCATGATTCTAGTTACAACAAATACATTTACTTCATTAAGAAGAAAAATATTAAAATCAATCTAGCTATGGAAACTTATCATTTAAAAGGACCTAACTATATTTAATGTTTTTTTTTACATACGAATAAGTAGTTTATTTGACGTATTTTAGGCTCATTATTGAAAAAAATCTACAATATTCATTTTAATTTCCACCCCTAAAAGCGACCCCATCTTGTACTTATTATGCTAATTAGTTTAACTTAGCTGACGCTAACAAAGCTGATTTTAAGCGAATAAGCCGTTCTAGTGCCACAAAAAACTGGAGTCGGATCTCAAGATCTCTCAGGCTAAGAGGCGCTTCATTAGCTCTGAGAGGCCTCGGCGAACGTGTGCTGCCAAAGAAAACAATCAGCTATTGTATCCTAGAGATACAAGGGGAGTCGGAGGTTTAGGGTATGAGTTGAGATACGATTTAATTTAGAATACCTCTGCACCTTCATGTATCACATGAAGTATTATAGAAAAACCAAAAATACTGCTCTTATTTTTTTGGTGCATTTTTAACTCACATCTTTTGTTGACCTCTATTTAATTGTGAAAAATGCAAAACTTACAAAGCATTTTTATGCCTAACGTAGAAAATTGGAATTCACAATAATTATAAATGACAACGATCTAAGTAAGCAATTGAATGTATTCAAAAAATAATGAAGGTCGTTGGAGAAAGTCAATTCAGTTTTAAAAAAAAAGTTCATTATGATTATGAATTAAAACATTCAGATATATTATATATACTAATTTAATGACGCATTTTTGATATTCGCTGAGGAGGTTTCATAGAAACGTTTTCGTTTGGTTAGAAATTAAAGCAGTCATCTAGAAAATGAGAATTATGATGTAATGAGTAACATTTTCTATCAAATCATTAAAAAATCGAGTTACTCATTTAATTATTTGGATTTTGAAAAGGACTTTGAAATTTATTCATGAAAATAAAGCACAAACGCAGCAACGTAGTCGTGAAGGACACTGTGCAGAATAGTACAGAATATATTGTTTTTATTTTTCTACTTAGTGTTTATATACATTATTGTAAAATTTACGAGGTTTCGTGTTTGATTACGCTAGTCATATTGCACATACAAAATAAATTTTCTGATCGTTTACTCATTTTAAGACTTAATTAAACCATGGGGTTAGGAGCCGTCGCTATTTTACAGAGTTAAAACTTTTTGTTTTTATTTTGGATGTATTCTATTTCACCTACATTAATATTATCAACCATCATATTGAAAGGGTCGTGGTCGAGTTAAGCGTGGCCTGGCGTAACTACGTCCGCGATGAACCGTGCCGATTCTTTATACACGATAACGATTAACGGTGTACTATTTTTTTTTTGTTTTACATGATTAATTAACTGAAGGATGATTCATTCGAAATCTTATTAAGTATGTTGTATTTTAAATAACTTTCTTTTTGTGAAGTTATGTGCCAATATAGCCCTACAAAAGTTCATATAACTTTCTGTACGCGAAAATGTGGTACAATTAATATTTGTACAATTAGTATTTACTATTTGTTCTGTTTTGTAATATTTAGTTAATATTTTTGCAAAAATAAAAATTTTTTGTTGTACATATAATTTCATAAATACATTGAAAACAACAATAAGAATACCCATTCAGAATCTATAAATACAACAAACTGATTTTTTTTCCGCAAAATGAATGGAGTTTGCTCATGATGATTAGTAATTAAAAAGGCTGTGGATGAATTCTAGCAACTTCCTGGAACAAACACTTAAACTTCTGCATCAAGTAAAGAATAAAGAGTTAAAAGATTAACGGGACTATTAAACTAAGAAAGAGAATTTCTATCAATAAGAACTCGACACTGTCTTTTTAATTTTAAGATTTACTACAATAGAAAAAAAAAGTTTGACTCGCTTAAGTAAGAGATAAAATATTACAACAATAGCGAAAAAGAATGCACCACGTTGACATAAAACAAAGTATAAATATCAACTTTCAGAACCGGTTACTAAAACTTCTACACTAAATGAAAAAATTGTGGAATTAAAAATTTTTCTAAAATAATTAATTAGAAAAAAAAGATTTCTTTAAATAAGAGATTGACATCGTCTATTTAAGTGCACTTTAAGATTTATGAGAACAAAAAGAAAAATTAGACGCTCTATTTGCAAGTGAGAGATTCGCTGAAATGAGACATGAACCATTACAAGAACCAAGAATAATGCAGTAGATTAGCACAAAAGTAGATAAAAATAACAACTTACAGAAACCGATACTGACAGTTATACTTAAGAAAACTGGAGTTCTTTTAATAAAGGACTAAACATCATCTAGTTAAGTTCACTATAGATTTACTACAACAGAGAGAAAAGCCTTATTTACACGTGGGAGACGCACTTACATATGACGTGAGTTAATACAACAGAGGTCAAGAAGAATAGGCCATATTAGAACAGAAAAAAAAGAATAAACTCAAAAAGCTGCGGAGGGATTCTTCTAAGAAGATGGCCTGCACCTAGCAAAGAAAACGAAAAATGAAAGATAAACGGAGGAAACTTACCATTACCGCTATATTTATTGACACACTGTGGAATCTAGTACTTATCGCGAGTCTAGTTTTTGGATAAAAGTTGCACGAATACCGGTTGGTTTTACACTCCCATTACTCCTAATTGAGACTAGAACCTACACTCCCTTCGACATAATTACGCTCCCTTCGGTATATCGGAATTTATCCCTTTCACTCAATGCGCCTGACTGAAGGTTGAGTGAATAATGATTATGATGACAAAAATGACTACACTTTGGTCCTGAGCAGAACTGCCTTAGAGAAGGATTTTATAAGACATTGTATTATAAATGTAACTAAAGTAAACCAGAAAAACTGTTTCACCCTACGTATGCTACCTGATTTTGCCGCATAAATAGCTAGTAGAACTCAATTTGTAATTGGTACTGTTGATCCCACAGACATTTACAGTCCTATATAACGCCTAAATATTTGGTCACATTAAAGAATCAAGACATTTTAATGATATTACACTGAAATTTGAGCACCTACAGATTTTTGAATTACTTTTTTTTTTGCTGAGGTCATAAATCTAACATTGAAATGGCATATAATATCATGCTTCAAGCTGGAAAAAAAAAATATATTATATATAACAGAAATGGCTTAAATTAAAAAAAATTAATGAAATTCAAGGCTGTACAAAATTACTACGAATTTAGTTAGCTTATAAATATTACCTAGCATAAAAAGTGTCCATCAACGCTTTTCAAGTTAAAAATAGAAATAAGAAACTACGTTTTTCGGTAAGTATTTGAAGTAAATTTAAAGTTCTGCTGACAGTTTTAATTTAAAGTTGGAAAATCTTCAAATTAATTTCTCACAGAAAATCTCTAGCTCTAGCTAATTTTGTCTAGATAATGACTCGTTTCACTGTGCTTGACGGGGATATATTTTATAAGCAGCATTGATACGCATTTTATTGACGTATACAATTATCGATAGAAAACTGTCAAACTTTTTCATAACGACTGCTTCCAACTTGTCCAAACAGAAAAATGTTTTTGTAAATGTTTTTATTACTTTCGTTAAAGTAATTTAGGTATGATATTTCAATGTAGGTTCAAAAGGAGTTTATTTTATTTAAATCTAATATGTTATAAAAAGTTGCGAAGCTTATTTTAAATTAAAACGCCTGCTGAAAGCGAAACAAAGACATTTTTTTAGAAATCGTCGTTAGAAAGTAGGTGAATTCAAAGTTCGATCTTTTTAGGACATAAGACAGGTTGTCGTAATTCAGGTAATTACATATTTTATATCGATTGGAGGTAAAACTATATTCGTCTTAGCCCTTCATCGCTTTAAAATACTAAATCGTACTAAAACTGAAAACTTCATCTCCAGAACCAGATAGATAATAAGAAACTATGATATTTCTAGTGTCTGTTTTTAGTGGGTGTTGTATATATATTTATGTTGAACGGCCAGAAATCGAATCTAACACAGCCCGAATCTTAAGTAGACGTTTTACGTATTGCGGCAGTGCGTTTATCGCCCGTGAGCGCTTATGGAATTTTACATAAAACAGTAACGCTGTGAATTTATGTATCAAAATTTATGCCACTTCGCTCCGCTTTAATTTATTAATAGAGATAAAGTTAAACATTTCAGAAGACTGTACAAAGCATCATAGGCGGCCTCGAATGAAAGGGCTGATGAGGGGGCATCTATAAAACAAACAAATATTTCTAGAAAATATCTGAATAAAGTTCGCCACTCTTAGAGATTCCCTTGAATTTTACAAGAGTAGAGCAATAAAACGGAATTTATGACACTTGCGAACAACGTGGTCGTGTTAATATTAAAAGGGGAGGAGATAACAGCGCCCGAACTTGCGCAATATTTATAAAATTTACCTCTGACTGTTGAAATTTTCATGTCTTGTAATAAAGCGATTCATTAATAATTACAATGGCGTCGCTGAAAGCGTTGATGGTAAAGGATGTTTTTTTCATCCTTTTATTATTTATTCATTTTAGTATAACGAGCTCCGTCTAAGTTTCAGTCTAACGTTACTAACTTGCTAACGGTTACAACGTGTTACTTTAGGCCGAAATTCGTCGTGTCTAATTTTTATCACCCCACTGCTAAAGCGATTGTCTTCTACAGTCTTTTTTTTTCAGGTTGAGGATTTTGGATTTTGAGACCGCAAGGATTTTGAGACCTCAATCTTAGCCTAGACTAGACAGGGTCGGGGATTTGCTATGGAACGTTGTCGCTGTTGTCATACGGTGACAACATCCGGGGCCAACAGTTGTATGGTTTTCTTAAAATTACGGAGCGTGTAATTAAATTTCATCTAAGTTATAAATAGATTCGTTGATTCTCCTGTAAACTATTCGTAATTTATAAATAAAATAATAAAATATTCATACTCGAACCTTGAAGAGATTCCGTATAAGATAATTCAAGGTTTCCCTTTTTGCAACTCGAACTATTTCGTTTTATCCAAATGACCGATTCGGCTGAGCTCATCGAGCGCATGTCCCAGTCAAAGTCATAACCCTTCTTTCTTTCGGACGTCCGTTCGATTGGAAGCGCCGGTACTTCGTGAGTACTTATCACGAATGGTACTTTGGTATGCGGGCCGCCGTCGGTGGAGCCAACTATTGGAAGAGCGCAGGCCGCGGCGGCGCGCGGCGGGTGGCAGGGGGCCGGGGGCGGCGGGTTTCGCTCGTCATTCCCTATTCCAGGAGCGCTCGCCGCGTGCGATCGCACTACTGTAAGTTTACACTGGACGTGTACAAAATTTCAGCTCGCCCTGTGTCATCTGATCGTACGCGAGGATCGGGCGTGGAATGCGATGCATCAAATATCGTATGTCTAATACATACAAGAAGAATTTCGAAATAAAAGTCGCCAAAAGAAACGACTTATATGTTAGGGTATGTGTATCATTTATTTTTCTATTTGTTGTCGGTATATCTGCTTATAATTCGAAAATGGCTTAGCCAATTTTAACAGAAATTAGAAATGTGTCACAACTAATTGTCGAATAAAATATAGGTTACTACGAGTAATTATTTTTTTGTATTTTATCTATATGACTTTTTATAACAAGAACACTTAAAAGTCATTATTTTATTTTATTTTTGTCGGCCGTGCTTATTATTTGCTTTGTTTCGAGAAGGAGCGGTATTAGAGTGGGCGATGAGAATTGAAAAAGATGAGAAGATACAGTGTGAAATGGTGAGGTAGACCGAAAGCGAAAATAAGAGACAGTGTCATAAATCAAATATAACTGCATTTTTAATAATAATACTTTAATAATAGAAAATAATAGCATAATAAATTAAAACGAACGATAGAGTTTTTACACTGTCTTCTGTCAGTAAGTACTACTACATTCTATTATTACAAATGTGTTAGGTTGTGATGATGTTTTGTTGTTTGTAACTCAATTAAGCACAACCATCTGGACGGATTTGGATGAAGTTAAGCACACAGAATATTTTGTGTAATACACGCATGATATTTTACACCTTCCATTAATGCGTTTCTGTGCCATTTTATAATCGACATCGAAGGTGCTATCGATTGGAAAAGTGAGGGACTCGGGATTAAAATACAAAACAAGATAGAATCGTAACTAACTGCGAAATACAAACTTAAATCAACAATAGGATTGAATTAGTATTAATGTCAGCAAGTTTGCTCGAAAAAATAAGAAATGAATTATATGTCCACGCGGGCAAAGCTGGGGCATAAGCTGGTAACAATATAAACTGACCGTGTTGAAACAGCTCGCTCTGACTAATGTACTACATTAGTATGGCTATAAAGTAATTTATGACTGCTGATGGCGCTTGGTTATTTTTGGTCGTCGAGTGTAATGTTATCATTTACTTATGACATATGCATAGATACGTATTGTATGTGTATAAACAATAAATGTCATTTAGAAACGATATTATGAATATACATTGACGGAAATAAAAACGGTTTTTATTACAACCAATAATGAAATATGAAAAATGGTGGACTTTGCAAGCTATTCCTAAATCTTCTGTCTATAGTATTTATTGATGTGTTTTTGAGCTCCTCGAGTTTAAAAATATAGTATTGTACAAGTTTTCGAGATTTTCCACCTTTGAAATTCGGAACACGGTTGACCCTGCATCCTGTCCCTGAAAATTTTTGTTATTTTCAACTTGAAAGCATTCAAGAATTTAATTGACAGTAAATTATAGTGCTTTTTCGAACTCTATACTGTTAAACTGTAAATTCTAAACTGAACTCTTTCGAGTTAAATAATATAGTTGTTATAAGCTTTGAGCACTTAACGCAGATTAAAAAAAATGCAAAAGTCATAAGAGCTAAAAAAAATCTGAAAAAGGTTACCCCCGCAGGCGATCCCTAAAACTTTTGGCTATAATATTTGTCGATGTGTTTTTAAGCGCCTTGAGTAACAAAATATAGGTATCTGTAAGTTTTGATCTTTTCAAGTTCAAAACACAGTGACCTTGCCAGCTATTCCTAAAACTTCTCGCTATTTTATATTATAAGTTTCCTTTCAAAAATTTTGTTAGCCCCGTAAATAATACAGTGAATGCGTATTGACCGATATTTTTCGTATGAATAAATCGTTTTATTTACTTCTTAGAATGTCAATAAGTATAAGTAACAAAAAAAAAATATTGGAAGCTGTGAGTATACTCGTCAAAAAAATGAATAATTTTGAATACATTTTGAGCCTTTTTTTCATCCTCATTGTTCGTTATTAAGTCACTTTAAATTATTTAGATATAATTTTTAGACGTAATTTTTAAAGAGATTATTTCTCTACACACCTTCTTCTGTTTGTACATTCCTTAAAAGTTTTGGGCTTTTTGGTGTTGTGACAGATGACTAAGATACTGTAATATTTTATTTAAAATCTTTTCGTACGTAAAAGTAGCATTACTTAAGAGTACTCTCCAAAAAGGTTCAGACATTTTTTATAATTATTAATTTATCACACAGACTACTGAAAATGTTTTAAGCAGATACGTATTATATAATGTATTCAGCTTTTCTATCCTATCGACAACAAAACTTACATTTTATCTGTTCATTACAAATTAAAATTAACGTCATGTATCATTTTTGGAAAACTGGCTTTAAGAGGGTGTAATTTGGGACTTCATCTTTTATGAAAAATCGATATCGCTATGTGTATTTTATCGGTTTTCTTTTTTTGCACGCTTTAATCATTTATTAGGTTACTACGACACTGTATTCGCGAACGAAAGCTTTCGAGAAAAAAGTCTTGGCTTCATTTTTATATTTCTTATACAAAAAAGTCTAAAAATTTTTTCACTTATAGAAAGCTACACTATGCGCTACTAATGTAGCTCTAATTTTATTTTGATACTTACGTTAATACCATTTGCTACGCCTACTTTCAAATCAAAACCGTGACCGGTAGCAGAAATGAAATTTCACACAAGACGAAATATAGAATTAAAAGTCGAAACCGGGAACGAAATCGATAATGAGAACAAGATCTAAATCGAGCGTGGGATGTAAAATAGAATTGAGAATGTGACCGGAATCGGCACGAGTACTTCTTTACTGAGATTAAAATTTAAAGTGCGAGAACGAAATCGTAATCTCCTTAGATCAAGAGCGAAGTCGGATTTAAAAGCGGGACCGCGATCGGAATTGAGAATGAAATATGAAATAACGATCGTGATCTTGATTTTGTGATGGGGCTGTATACAAATTGAAAGCGCAAGCGGAGCCGCAGACGTAAGTTAGTAAGTGATAGATATAATAGAGGAATTTTGTGACACTGTTATTGCGATTTCATTCTTTATGATTAATTCCATATTTGAGTTACATAGAGAGATATATTTAATAAAATAAAGTTTTATTTTATATCCTCATTTATTATAGATAAAACTATCTATGGTATCTAAACCTTTTTTATTGTAAAAATTGTGTCAAAATAAATTTTGACAAAGTATGATCATAAATAATAATTAACAATATAAGTACGTCATCTTAAAATATTATAGATCCGAAAAAAATATTATTACAATGAATTAGTAATATGTAGTATATTTCTTAGTAAGTAATGTTTTTTCTTTATTATTTTTTTCCACACATTGTTTTTCTTGAACTTTAAGGTTTTTGCTAATATTACCAGACTTGCCTATATTATTAGACTAAGTAACTTATAATACTTTTCTTGTGGGTTATTCGAAATATTCTAATTTATTTAAGCGATTTATCTCGTAAATATCACTGGACGCATCGATTTTTCTGACGATTTCTATGCATGAAGTTTTACAATACTCTTGTCTAATATCGAAAACGAAACAGACTTTTTTTAGCAATTTCAAAAGACAAACAAGCATATCAGCCAACAAAGGTTTGGTATTCACCGCCGCCCATGAATACTCGTAATGCTATGGGCGTCGCTAATGCGTTGCCGGCCTTTTAGAAAGAGTAAGCGTGCAATATAAGTCACAACACTATTAAAAAAATTGCACGGGATCATATCGATAGTCTTCAATATTTCCTATGTAGTTTGTCAAAGTGTACGATCCGTGTCTATAAGTTTCTAAACACTACCCGCTATACCTTTTTAAAACATTTTACTGTTCCGTTTCGTCATGTATTGGTAAAATTTGTAGATTTCAGCAAAACAAAACAGATACCGTAAAGAACAAGCGCGTCCATTCCACTTGTAAAGAATTCTTATTTCCTAGGACACGAAACTGAGCAATGTGAAGGTTTCTTCCAACAGGAAAGTCCCAAAAGCTTTCCAATCTTCATACCGTATATACTAAAAGTGATGTTCGTTTGTGGTTGGTCATCGCGCGACAAGAAATTCATGTTTTCTGAAAGCTCCAATAGCCTGGTTGTGAATCAACCCCCCCTTTGATGCCGCACTGCGGCATCGAGTGTACTGCGCATAGCGTTCAAAGCATAAATACGGTTATAATAAAATAAGTGAGCTGTTATAATAAAATGGTATTAAAATTAAAGCGAAATATAAAATCCAGGATACATAAACAATACTGTGATTATGAAAACCCTTTGCACGTATCTGAAGATAACCGATAGGTATGACCAAATATGATATAATATGACCAATTACTTACAAACACTGGACCGCTTGTGGATTATAATAAGATCATTTATTTTCTGATATCTTACATATCTCCCGTTTATCAAGTATTTTATCATCAAATAAGTGAATCGACATTATTTTGCAGTGAAATTTTGGTTTTCATAACATTTAAGTAGCATATATTGTCTATTAAAATCCTTCGATATGAAATAAAAGGATTAAAGGGTGAGAGGGTGCAGTCCTTAGCAGTGGGGTGTTTAAAATCTGATACAAGAACAACTGGCTAAGATCATGTCGGACCATGCTCACTGTAGAGTTCTGAAGCCCTTACAACAAGAAAATGCACTACAGATAAAAAAAATGTTGTTATACTTTTTTTCATGTTTCCCGCATATAATCAGTGCACTTTAGTCGCCTATGACTAGAGAAAGAAGTAGGTATGTTACAATTACTTTTAAATTAGTGAAGACTAAAGTGCACCAGCAAATAAGCGTATGTTTGTAGAACTTACGTCCGTTTGTTGTGAAACGCAGTTTTTCGGCAATAACTCCAAAACGGTATATCCGATCATGTTCAAAATAATATTCTTTGAAAGTATTTATTAAGGGTTACTTTTGTAATTTTTCTCATATTTTTGAGCATATGCTTTAGATAATAAAGGGAGAGACCACAACTTCTACTAATAAACCTCAAAATTTTTCAAATGAACTGTCGAAATATGTATAATATGTTAAAGTTTGTTGAAAATATTTTTTTCAGTTTCAATTACATGTATGAAGTGCCCCCCTTAAAATATTTATTTTCGTTATTTAACTACAACACTAAGTAGCGCCTTATACAAGATACCTGTACTCTAAATTTCAGTAATATACATCTTGTAGTTTTTAAGTAAATTGCCTGTGACATACGTACAGAAGGACGGACATGACGAAACTATAAAGGTTTCGTTTGTGCCATTTCGGTTTGGAACCCCAAAAACAACAACATTGGCAACATTTGATACACATCATATCTCAATACTAAACCCAATTAATCACATCAATCTTAATAAAGTAAATATTGTCAGAGACTCTATCAAATTATTGTTTATTAGTAAAATGTCTGTGTTCATTTATTACTTGAATACATAGAAATACGATAAAAATACCTATATCATAAAAAAGAGACATATACCAAAAGCTAATTGTTTATCATTTTAAATCCGCCATAAGCTTCCATAATTCATGCTCGAAAAGTATGCAAAGAATATTGTTCATAATGAAAAAAAAAAATTTTTTTAAAATGACAAACAGCAAATCTTCAATAATAACTATTTCGTACTAGTTGACCCAACAGACGTCGTATTGTCCAAATTTGTAATGTTTCTGGAATGTGTATTAATGCAATTGTTTGGGGAAAAGTGGCAATTAGATTTCGGTATTGTTCGGTACAGAAGTTCAGAAGTTATTTCAAAAAAACATTTATCTGAAAAATTATTTTACTTAAAATTACTTAGTGGAAACAGTTCAAATTTTCAGGAAGTCTAACTTGAGTGTACAGACCAATTTCGAATGTAGTAGTCAGCGTTTTGATGGGTTGATCCGTTCAAAAATCATTAGAGACTTACGCATACGCAAGTACACAAATACGCAGAAAAATTGTGAACGACTTTGGTTCCTAAGATCCTAAAACATCAAGATATACTGAAAACTCGATTTTCGAAAATTGGGTTGATATATTTCCAATTTACGAAAATTATTCAATTGTCATAGAAGATAAAATAATGGATTGTTAAATTTCAAGTATTTTAATCTATTAATAGTCGTTAATTATACTAATAGTGTTTTGGAAAAATAATATGAAATAGGGGATTGTGTCTAATGCATATACGTACACATAGTATCTACACGTTAATTTTATAATGCGTTAATTAACGATTGGCGTCGTCAATTTATAAACGGTTCTTATTTTATAAAATGCCCAACAAAGTTGAAAATCAAGTAAATTTATCATCGCATCTGCCTGCTAATTCTCTTAGTTAACTCTTAATAATAATAATATAAATTCACACCTATTTACCAGAAGGGTAGGCAGAGACTATAAATTTCCACATGGTACGATCCTTGCATATCTCTCTTGCCTCGCTGACATCCATCAATCTTTTCATGTAAGCTCGTTGGTCAATCAGGAATAATTACAACCATTTTAATTCAATCATCGAATAATTTTGTAATCAGTTTAGAAGTCTATATTTAATGTCGTTTCATTTCATAAATGAGGGTTTTTAAATTGCGGCTTACTGTTTTTTTTTTTCATTTGTATTTTGTTTAACACGCTATCAATAGTACTTATCAATCATCTCTACATTTTGATCGATTTCCAAAATTCATAAATGTACACGCTTTAGTTCATAGAAATGTGCCGGACGGAACACTAAAAATCTAAAATAAAATAAATAATTAAAAAACCCCGACTGCAAAAAATCAACAGATAAGCAACACACCAAAAAGACCAAAACAAGATTGAGAAAACAAACTACTAAAACCTAATAAAGCCTACTTTGGTTTAACAGACTATATTTTGAGCCAAAAATCTAAGTGAAATAATTTACATTATGTTTAGTAGCAGGCGGCACCCATTTGCAAATTATAAATCGTAAGAAAATTAATGGGTGCCGCCTGCAACCAAATATAATGTAAATTATTTAACTTAGGTTTTCAGCTCATAATGTAGTCTGTTAAACCAAAATAGAGTTTATTAGGTTTTAGTAGTTTGTTTTCTCAATCTATTTTCGGTCTTTTTAGTGCGTTGCTTATCTGTTGATTTTTTGCAGTCGGGTTTTTTTTTTAATTTTTTAATACGTCACCAATATGGTCTGCATAGGACTTTCTAGGGCGACCCTTGCCGACCTTTTCAACACACAGATTCGCCGTATAGATTTGTTTTGTCAGTCTAGTTTCATTCATCCTTTCCAGTTGACTCTTATCATATGTTAACCGAGATTAAGGAGAAGTATATATTTAGCACGTAGATACTTGTGTTAATTAATTTAATTAAAACAAGTGTTTTTAAGTATATTAAACTGTTTTTTTTTTAGAATAGTTTATAAATTCGACAGCATAGCAGCTTTTCGCTCTGAACAGACTACAAAGCTTCTTAGTTCATAGCGCTGTATCTATTTTATTGTATTTATCGATACCTTTAATATTTTTCAATGATGGAATTGAAATTTTACTTCATTATTATTATTCTTTTCATTATGCTTAACATAACATAGTATATTTATATTTTATATTCATAACACATTATTTATAATATGAGAGCAAAATAAAAGATATATGAACAAGTCTAGTTAGACAAGTTCAAAATCGTCCTAATTCTTGATAAAGGTCCTACCTTGAACTCTACCTTCATTATTTATAATTTTAATTTAGTGCTCAAAATAGGGCCTCGCGCGGCCGATATATCCGCACTACTGCTCAACAGAATATATAACATAATTTTTTTTTATACTATTAAAAATATTAAAATTTAAAAAGATTATGGTGTCAGAAGAACATTTCAAAAAATAAAGTCCCGTTGGAAAAACATTTATTTATTGATTTTTCCAAAAGTTGTACAATTGTGAACTAAGTAATTTTTCGTGAACTTTTATTTTTACAAAAGACGGTATAAATGTTTAAATGAATAAATTTTTAGCTCCTTGGCGTTTTTCTTATGTATATACTTAAAAAGACCACTTAATAAAAGTATCTTAAATTTGTGTATTTTGGTTTTTATAATTATTTTACGCTAACAAAAAATTAAAATCTTCAATAATGTGGTTAATTTTTATTTTAATCAAATCTTGATTTATGGCTATTTTTCCATTTCATAGAGGCATTAACCAACGTTGAAAAAAAATATTAGAATATTTGTAAATAAATTGTTTATAAACAAATGGACTAGTTTAATATTATAAAAAAATATTTATTATTTTGTTATTATGGAAAAATAATGAATTAAAAAGAAATTAAAAAAATATATTTTTTTTCTAATCATTAATTGCTTGAACCAGTTTGTTTATGTTTTATATGTGCAATAAGCACATATTTTTGAGACCTTTATCAAGAATTAACACGATTTTGATCTTGTCGACTAATCCAAATATCTTGCACTTTATTGTGAGGCATAAATAGCTATTTGCATTATATAAACTGGTTTGTTACAAACTTACTTTTTTTATTATATAAACTCTAATTAAAAAAAAGACATTTTAGTACATTTAGTAAAAGTCGATAAACATAAAAAAAGTCACAAAAAAGTCGTAAAAAGTCGATAACGAATCACAACACTAACGTACGCGCTTCGACACACAATAGGCGGCATTAGTATTGTGGCCGCCCGTTGACACAGGCAATTTCTGCATTTCTATTGATGAATCAAAGCGTTATTTTCTATTTTGCGTGCATTGCATCATTCGCTTTCACGTGCGAATAGCGATACCGGTTTTTGAAAGCAAATACATTATTTCGTGTATTTTTTAATGATATTTAGTTATTTAAAAATCGTCCGATTCTTACTTAAATTTGCATAATCTCGCTAGAATTGTATTTTGACGATTTTTTTTTTCTTCAATAAAGGCACCAACCATCCATGTTTTCTATTATTTTCATTTGCGAAATAGCACTGGATCAGAAATAGGATTCATTCTAACAAATCGGGCCGATATTTTGTAAGCAGTTACATTGTTGTTATTTAGAATCTTTGAAAAAGAAGAAGCATTCGGATTTAATTGATCGAGTGCAATTAGGCGGGTTTACTTATTTCGGAATTTGAAAATTTGGGTTCAAAATTTTGTAAAACCACAATTTTTTATAGCGGCTGATACTGATGCTTGTGAACGGACAAAATATTCGATGAGACGAGTACACATAGAGACAGGTCGAGAACAAATCGACAGATAGTGCATGAGTAGGTTTGGTAAATTTAAATTCGTCTACCTAATATAAAGCTTTTGTCAGTGACAATGTAAATTTATGTCCATCGTTTTGCAAAAATGACTTAACCATCTTTAATTGTATACAATCGTTTTCCTTCAACGCTTATGTAATTCTTCAGCGCCTGCCTCTTGTGTAGGAATAGGATATCTGATAAAGGGGGGAGTGGGCTAATGGAGGGAGAAAATCGGTTAATAGATGGGGGAGTGATAGACAGACACCGGGATTCTCACTATTTATACAAAAAGCAACAACTGAAATTGTTACTTCGCTAAGTTTTATTTTAGGTAGTTTTATTTCCACATAATTATTATGCTTTTAAGAATAAATACCACAAGAAAGAGATTGCTTTAAATTGTAAGTTTTTTTTGTTATTAAATAAAATTTATCAAAAATTCTATATAATTAATAAATCAATTTCGATTGAAAAATCTCTGTAAGTTATATATAAAAATGACATGACGACATGCACGCCTTACCGCACAGCTCGCGCCGTCCCGTTACGCGCCACAAGGATTATTATAATTCATGGTTCTGGTGTGAGTCGTCGTCGAGGACGGAATTGTAGGCTGTACTTCTGTAAGCCCGCAGGTGTTCCTCGTCCCGCGATATATTATCATCGGCCCGGCCGCCCACAGCCCCGCCCCACCCTAATTACGACTGTAAATAGGCTTTGTTGCCGAACCTTAAGCCCGGACTTACTACAATTTTGTGTTGTCACATTCTATGAGACGCGAAAATTCTCGGCGTACGCGCACGCCCGCGATCCGTTGGGAATATTAAGTTGTCTCGTTGGTGGGTGTCGCGGGATATTGAATAATTTATATGATTAATTAATTAGTGTGAAATGTCTGTACTTCGAGCGACTCCTTCGAAACTAATGCCTCATTTTGTATGCTTAATAGGTACACCGTAAACAACTGCGGTCTAATGAACACTGATACGTTAAAATAATTGATCACGATTACAGGACGTGTCTGAAGTGACGAGTTTAAGGTTTGATTTGATAATAATAATAACAGTTTTTTTTTTCTATAGAATGGGAATTAAGGTTTCAAAATGTGATTTAATCTTTTGGTTTAAAACTGCGTGTTTTGTATATAATGAGAATCCTGTACCACCAGTCACAATGGCGTACTTGTTCCTACTATCCCACTATTTACATAAGCGTTGAAGGAAAACGATTGTATACAATTAAAGATGGTTAAGTCATTTTTGCAAAACGATGGACATAAATTTACATTGTCACTGACAAAAGCTTTATATTAGGTAGACGAATTTAAATTTACCAAACCTACTCATGCACTATCTGTCGATTTGTTCTCGACCTGTCTCTATGTGTACTCGTCTCATCGAATATTTTGTCCGTTCACAAGCATCAGTATCAGCCGCTATAAAAATTGTGGTTTTACAAAATTTTGAACCCAAATTTTCAAATCTGAAATAAGTAAACCCGCCTAATTGCACTCGATCAATTAAATCGAATGCTTCTTTTTCAAAGATTCTAAATAACAACAATGTAACTGCTTACAAAATATCGGCCTGATTTGTTAGAATGAATCCTATTTCTGATCCAGTGCTATTTCGCAAATGAAAATTAATATCACAATAGACAGACGCCTTAAACATCGGTTGTCACACAGTAAGCATTACTATAGTCGCCATAAAAAAAAAATAGTAGAAAAATCAAACAAAGTCAAAAATTAAAGAAGGTCAAGTAATATATTTATTACCGCGTTTTTTGTTCATTCTTAATTTTTGTTCTTGTTTTTCATTATCTATTATACATCCTATATATATATAGCATGTAAAGAAGTCCGATTCGTGCTTGTCTGGTTTTATTTGCTCTAGTTACAACGAACCAATTAAAATGAGATAAAAATATAGCACTAATTCAATAGGATGGTTCTCAATCATATGAGTAAAGAGTGTTCATAAACATATGCATTCTGTGTTATATCATCAGGAATGTATCAGATGCTGTGATATTGTTGTTTTGTTTTTCGTCTACAACAAAATTTAGCATAAGCAGTTAGTTTGTCAAAAAAAGAATGTAGATTAACGGTAAAAGATAAAAACGCTAGTTGTTAAATTGACAGATAATGTAAGGTCAATTTACCAAATAGTACAGTCAACGTTTGAGAATTGCGTTTTGTATTTTAGTGCAATCCTACATTAGAATATATAGCAAATCAGTATAATTGACTTTTTTCCCCTAGCGCAAAGAAATGTATTTAACCTAGGAAATATGATAGTATTATAACATGCATCATCATAAGATAACGATGTCGATAGAAGTAGTATTTATTTTAAATATTTTTGTAAGTATGTCGAATATTTTAGTAAGACTAAAACATATATCATTCATATATTATCACAAGAATAAACTCTTATTGTTCTTAATCACAGCCAAATCAAAGATAATTTCATTGACATTGTCAAGTCAAAACTCGCTATCTCAACCACATTATTCACAGTAAAATTATCTAATTTTCTTTTAATTTCAATTTTCAATACTGCACATTTGCTGTATACAAGAAAATCTTTTTTTCTTATTGATTTTCTTATTTTCTTGTCTCTATACTTATAAAATCGTGTGTTCCGGTAGGTTATGACGGCAAAGTCAAAACTAATAAGTCTAGAACGCCAAAATTTGAAACATAGGTTTATTTCAAAATGTTAGCATCCTATAAAAAAGCATTTTTGGAAATTTCAAATTTAAGAGAGGAAATGAGATTTAAGGGCGGGAGAACTTTGTATGAAAGTAATTGTTCTTTGAAGTTAGAAACATGAAAATTTGAATTACAGCTACTGAGCATAAAAAAATAATAACGCGTTTGAAGTTTTTCTAATGTTCTTATTTAATCAGGAGAAACGAGGAAAACAATTTTTACAGGAGTATCGATTTTTTCAGAGGTAGGAACTTCAAAAATAAAATTGTATCTACCTATCATAAGTAAATCATGACGTGGTTCAGGACTATTTTTCGATTTTAAAAGCAGAAATGACTGGTGAAAGTTTATGTAGGCGTATTGGTTGTTTTAATAAAAAAAAAAAAGAAATGTATCATTTAGTAAAATATTTATCAAATGTTTTGTATAAGTCTTTTTCGTATGAAGTTAAAATACCTATATATGCAATGATGTACCTATCAATATGACGCGGTTTTTTACTCGCATTTACGCCTTAGTCGTAGCCATCACCTTGACTTTATCGGAACTCACCGCTTCGCGGCCCGGGCGCGCACTGCCCATATTTTATTATCATTCTAGCACATGCTCTGGCTTCTTACAAATCGAAACCGTGATCGGTATCGGAATTGCAAGCAGGACGGGGAGTAGAATCGGGAGTCGGTATCGGACACGAAATTGAAAACGAGAGCGGGGTCGATGCTAAATGCTAGACCGGCGTTGTAGTCGAGTACGTGAATATGACTGATATCAGGAATAGCACCAGGACCAGAATCGAAAACGGGAACTAAAGACTGACAGCAAAGTGGTTCAACATGTTATATGAAGGAATATATTCTAAGTCCACGCGGGCGAAGCCGCCGGCGGGGAAGCTACAAAGCATAGTGCGACTGAAGCGAATTATCGACAAACATGTCACAGACGTTACAGATGATACTGAATCCTACAGAGTACGAAAGTGTTCACCACGACAGGAGAAGAAGTATAGGAGAGGAAAGGAGAGTTCTTCAGATAGAACAGCGTTTCCTTGCAAATCCTGATAGATATAGAATTCGCCGATGAATAGAACTTAATTTTACAATAATAAATAAATTTGTCCCGAAACAATTAAAATCAGCTTGTTCCACCATATTTTAATTTTTTCGCAAGTATTATTCGTTAATATTTCTTATGAAATTATTTGAAAACTTTTTCGAAAAAAAAAGTAAGTATCACCGAAACTATATTATATTAAAGATAAACCACATCCGTTTATCCACGAGAAATATTAGCAAAACCACAAAAGGTTACGTCTTTGCTTGTAAGTGAAGAAAGTATTTTTTTTATAATCAAACAGCTTTTACACTGACTTTGTTCGCCGAAGATAGTTTTCGCCCAACCGAACATAGATCGAATCAGAAATAAAACCTTTGTTACTGCTTCCATATCTCACACTACGCGATATCGTTATTGATTTAAATATTATTAATACAACTTCATAATCTTTTACCTTTCTATATGAAAATATTTTTGAAATTTCTTTATTTCTTATAAGTACCTTTTTAGAGTTGAAGTCTTGTTTGTTAGACATCCCCATTCAAAACCTCTTCAGAATAAATCAGAAACTGTTATACCTCATTTATTCTGGCGCAAGCCTTTATTAGAAATTACAGTGTCTTTATATGTGTGCGCAGACAAATTGAAATTGGGCTTAAGGCGTGCAAAATAACTTGACTAAACTTTAAATTTTACATTAACAAATATGTAGATTTCAAGAACTCCAAATAAAAAATACCTTTTTTATTTTCGAACTATTAAGAACGTTTTGAAATCTAATCAGCTCTACTTCTAATAAAATTTCTTTGATTAGTGTAAAAACCACATAGTTTCTTTGAGATGGTAAACATATATAACTGATAAACCTTGAATGAAATTTGATTTAAGCCTTGTTATGATATTGAAATTATCTGTAAGATGCTTTATGTTCCATTAAAATACATGATCCTACAAACATTGGTTAAGATTTTAACTTAACCAAAATATGTAGTCGTCCACGAGGATAGAATATAGGGTCGTGTAATCAATGTAATCAAAGTTTCGGTTTAAGAACGAGATTGAAATCAAGAGCAGGATAGCAATCGAAATTGAAAGCGGATTTTGGATCGTAGTAAATAGTAAAACCGGAAAAAAATTGAAAGCGTGGTCGAAAGCGAAATCTAGTGAGAGAAGAATTGAAATTCAAGAGCGCACCTGAGATAGGAATTAACAACGAGACCGGTATTAGACCAGAGATTGGAATTGACGACGAGCCCGGGATTAAACCAAATTGACGACGAGATCGAGATTAGACCAGAGATTGAAATCGACAACGAGACGGGAATTAGAGCAGAGATTGGAATTAATATCGAGACCGAGATTGGACCAGAGATTGGAATTGACGACGAGCCCGGGATTAGACCAAAGATAGGAATTGACGGCGAGTCGACAGACCAGAGGTGGAATCGACAACGAGACGGGATTAGAGCAGGGTGGAATTAATATCCAGACCGAGATTGACCATCGGGAATCGATCGACGTTCGGATCACCAAAGATAGGAATTGACGACGAGATCGAGATTAACCAGATCGGAATTGGACGCATGGCCGATTGGACCAAAGATAGGAATTGACGACGAGATCGAGAATCAGAGATGGAACTGACGGCAGGCCGGATTGGACCAAAGATAGGAATTGATGACGAGATCGCGATTAGACCATAGATTGGAATCGACAACGAGACGGAGATTAGAGCAGAGATTGGAATTAATATCGAGACCGAGATTTGACAAGAGATTGGAATTAATATCGAGACCGAGATTTGACAAGTGATTGGAATTAATAACGAGACCAAGATTTGACCAGAGATTGGAATTGACAAGACCGAGATTGGACCAGAAATTGGAATCGAAATTAGATTTGAGAACAGGGTTAAAATTTAGATCATAATTGAAAGAAAAATCGCTCTACATCAAAAGTAAAGGAATTTATTCCCGAATATACACTTGGATGGAGCACCGGGCGAAGGCTAAATATAAAATTTAGTAGTAATACACTCCCTTAGGGTGCGCAAAAAAATCATTTAAACCTCATACTTTTGATCATCGCAGAAAGAGGGCATGCATTCATAAACGTATTTTGTCTTGATTCAAAATTTACGTATATGTAAATATAATATATTGTATAAATAGACGTATAATATTTTCTGATTTAATTTTAGCCGTTGTAAAGAAATTGAATTTTTTTTCCACGGCGACATTTGTCTCAAACCAATAATAAAGAGACATTTTCTCGCATTAGCATAGCAATTTTTTATACGAAAGACGCCCAGGTGTCGAATAGTAATCACGAAATTTGCGTGAGAAATGGGGGCGATCAAATTCTGTATAATTCACAAATGAAACTTTGATCGTTTGTCGTGGAATTTTTTATTTGTTACTTTTTTGTAGAAAAGAGAAATAATCCATATCAGATGTCTAAGAACGAGATAAATTGAATTGCGTTGATTTTTTAATTTTCTTGGAATCTTAAAATGAAATTCCTTATTTAAATTATATAAAGCTAAAACATATGTTTTATATAATTAAGTGATAACTCAAACGACAATTTATATATCTATTTAAGAGCCACTGAAATTAAATTTAAAGAATAATGGTTTTTTGGTTTTCCCCTGATTAGCACAGAAATTACGCAATTGTAAACTTACTTTAACGCGTACCTATTAAGTACTCAGAACTAACCTCAAAAGCATATCGACTATTTTATCTGTCATATGGTAGCACGTGTATAGAAAACATTTAATTTTGTCTATTAATTGGGTAATATACACTCGCAACTCCCAGAGGAGTCACCAATGTGTTGCTGGCTTTTTAGTAGGAAATAGAATATCTAATGGAGGGAGATCAGATTGATGAAAAGAAAGAAGGGGAGTGAGCCACTGTAACTCACACTCACACTCACTAATCAAAACAGCGAAAGCAGTTATTTCACGTTCGTGTTCCGTGAGACTGTGAGATTTTTTTGTGCTGCAACCAAATTTGCCACAGTACGCGACTCTATTACAGTGAATACAAATACTTTTTGAAAATGAAAAATCGGGGCACTTTGGTATAGATATGTACATAAATACAAAAAAAAAAAATATTTTGCTAACTTTATACTATACATATACAATCGCATACTTCATCACCGCCCTTAAATCTTTTCGAATGTCGCAGAAGGAAAATGGTGAATGAAAGGGCCAACTTAATTGACTGGCGTAAACATGAACAAAAGGACGAGAAGCGAAATGGGCTCTTGTCGAGACTAGAAGGATTAGCTAGCGGTATTCGCCTCCTGAAGGAGTAATAAAGCACTGAAATGGCCAGAAAAAAACACACACACACATACACACGGACATATTTTATAGTTCAGCCTATATAATTTTAACGAATACTCTAAAATAAATTACATGCTGTCGGGAAATATATACATGAAAATGCTCAAACTATGTGTCAAATAAATTTTGATAATAATTTATTTCATTTCATTTAAGAGAATAATTTTGACACATATCTCAACAAGACAAAATTAAGTAATATTTTAGAAAGATAAAAGGAAAAATTTCATTTATTCCAGTGTTTAAACGTGTCGGTAAGCTAAATAGCATGTATTAATACGGCTAGCCCGTATCATATTACGGGACCCCGGCTTATGCAAATTACATTGTCGGCTACAAGAATACACATTAAGCCCTCTGCGACGCGCCGCTACGCAGCTAAATAGCTTCCGAAAACGGTCCCCTATTACTAGTGAATTTTCATAAATTCGTGCCGAAATTATCAACATTTTATGATATTATTTACATTCGTTTTTGCATTCGAGCCCGCGCCTGCATCGCCGAGTGTTTTTAAAGCTCATGCACAGGCTGAAATGTTGACCATCGCTCGTTCTAAAAGTAAGAGAAATTACCGTAATGAAACTTATGTATTTATGGGACCGTTCACTGCAATCTCCAACGACAATAAAGTTCTCAAAATGCACTGTACCACCAAGAAATTCAGAGAAGAAATGTTTGTTAACACTTGTAATAACTTGTTCTAATAATTGGGTAATATACAACTTCAGATTGCAAACTCTTATATATGAGTTGAATGAATCATGAATCCTACCTACGTAGCAGTCATGTATATAGAAGTATTCTGAAATTGTAAAAACATACGACTCCATTGGTCACAGACTGATTTTTGAAATAATTTAAATTTCAATTACATTTAATATAAATTGTAATTTCCAATCATTGGCTTTTAATTCTCTGGTGAATTCGTATTAATAGTTTGGTCGAACGAAATAATAATGTTCTTTTCAAAGTTAGTACGGAAATTGTTAAAAAAAATGAGCAAGCCTTACAGTAGTCGCATATATTGTGTGATATTTGACATTTCACCTTGATAACAAGCAACATCAACATTATATCTTGAAAAAAATTATTCAAGTATTACATGAAATAATTTTTCGGACTGAAGAATAATTCTAATTTGTGAATATTGTATTTTATTTATTTAGCCCCAAGATTAATGCATTTTTTGAAGTTATGGTTTCTTTTGCGGCGCTATGAAAAAATAATGAAAGTGAATTGTTATCGGGATGATACGAAAATGAAGTTGCTCGCAAGCGATTCAGTGAGCAATTTTAGACCACTAATGTGCCAACAATATTTTCCACTAAATAACGCTTAGAACTATTAGAAATTAATGTTAATTTGTAAGAGCCTCGCTGTCTATCGATTGGTATTATTTCCCGTACTTTACCAAAATTTGTCCTTAGGTCACCACTAGATGTCTTGAAAATACTAGCCCCTCTCTCGCTCATCTCTTTATAATTATTAGTATCATACCTTAAGTACTATACCCCTATTTTGTATTTATTTTCCTACATATATTTTCTATATTACCAATTACGTGACTTCTCCCCTTTGAGTGGTAGGTTTTTACTTTACTCGCTGTTTATTTATAAATATATTTCCTGTGTCCTTACGACCCCCCAACCCCCATGACATCTTTTCTTTATTATCTATTTCCTGTTTTTTAAGTCTCCAGTCACCGAGTAGGTGAACGTACACTCCCAAGGGGTATATCCCCTTCCCCGCCGCCCTGAGCATTGTCAATTTCCTACCGTCCACCACTTCCCCTCTGGAATACCTCGCCCCGCAACATATCTCGTTAGTAAGTGGTCCTAAAATTTCGAAATTTAAGCTCGTTTGAATAGACATTAGCACAGAAAATTTTTGGCCTCGGCCGATTTTCCAAATTCATTTGAACCGCTAAGATATAGAAAAATAAATTTACACGTTCAATAGTGACATCAATTGATTAGTTTTGTGTAGATGGATGTAAAATGGAAGATGGCAACAAAAAAACTTTAATGTAGTCCAATTTTTCACTTTGTATAAAAAAATTAATCTTATTTATATAATTTTTTACATTTAAATTAAACTTTATCAGCCGCATTAACTATTCCACTCCTGCACTTTTATTATTTTATTGTTATTAATTATTTTCATACAGTTAAATGCAATTTTTTAATTAAGATAAAGAAGTATAACTTCTCACGCACATACATATGCACACAAATTTTTTTTATTATTTAAGACAGTTATTTTTGTTCAATTTGGAGCATAGTGGAGACAATAGACGTATGATAACTAAAACATGATATATGTTCTAGCGATTTCAAAGTATTTAAAAACTGTTTAAAAATTACGTCAATAATAGTACCACTGTTAGTTGTCGAAACATTTCGATTTGTGTCCATTTAAAGCTTAAGTTCATCATTTAATAAAGCTATGAGCAGCTAAGCTTTGATTTGAAGTTTAAGTTAAAATCACCACTTAAAATCATAGGAAGATGGTGATAGTTTATTTTTTTTAAAGAACAGAATCACCTTCGGTATATGAAAAAGTACAAAATGCAGAAACTTATTTTTTGAAATTATAATTTTTAACGATTAATACTTGGCATTGATATATATTTAGAGATTGAAATCAAATTATAAAAAAATATTTAGAGATTAAATGAGAACAAGGAGTGATTTTCCGAACTTTGATTAAAACAATTCTTCTAAAACTTCTAAAAAGGTGTCGATTTGTGTGACCCGCCGGCTCCTCGGGCGCGCGCTCTAAATGATAAAACTAATTTCCATCCCAATACTACAATAATAATCATAATTGGTAGAAGGAAAAAGACGGATAAAAAATATTGCTAAATGTTTTTCAACACTAAATAGCATCGCGCATCTTAATAAAGTAATCTTGTTTGCTTTTTCTCTTAGCCAAAGCTTAACAGCAAAAGAGTCAGTACAGACACAAACTAAATATTAATATACATACACTAACATGTCGTCACTCACACAAATTACATTTTATTGACACCAATAGAATTATTGGTAAATATTTTTACTAGAAAAAAAGGTAGTATTTTCCTTCAAAATTTATTATACAACTATAAATTTAAGACAATAAAGGGAACCTCTTGCAAATTTTTGACATTTATGAAAAGAATTTTAATAAATCCGTAACAAGGATAACAAACACTGTATTAGTGGCTGACACTCCATTAATAATGACTGAGGTAAAAAATTGCAATAAAAAATGTGCATTAAATCCGGTGCAACAACATACAGGGAGTGCTAAACAAGGAACTGAAAATTGAATTATTCATAGACTATTATACGTAATATCGATATATTATGTATAATCGAACATTGACTTAGAAGTTACCAGGTCATGTTTGGCTTTAGTATGCACCAGGTAGCAAGTTCGTTCAGCAGAGAAAAAAGCGATACATAGCGGCTCACTGATAATAGTTAAAAATAACATAAAATACAAAGAACGCTTTGATATTGTGAGCGTATCTGTTGACTGAACTATTAAAGTGGCCTGTGTAGAACTTGAACCGCTTATTGTATTAAGCGTATACAGACCCCCATATTCATCAGATGTTTTCGAAAAAAATATGGATGATATTTTGTATAAAGTCAGTAATAATAATAAATATGTATGCGGATTATGCTGTATGCGGAGATTTTAATATAAATCTTTTGGAAAATTCTTATCTATGTACTAGAATTAAATCCTTATTCAAATGTATATAACTGTCCAAAATTTATATCTGGAGCCTAATAGGATCACAGATGTTTCCTTAACTTACCTCGATAACATGTTCACAAATATTAAACCACAGCATAAGTCGGTCATAAATAAATTATTATCTGACCATTATGGATAGCTAGTACGTCTGAAATCAATGTAGAAAAAATACAAAACGTAAAATAAAAATCGTACCTATGAACACTCACTGGTCGTCTGAAGCAGTTCAGAAATAATGTACTAATTAAATTGTCTAATCAGAAATATTATTCCGAACCTAATGAAATGTATGGTTCATTGTTGACTGTGACTAAGTCTGAATGTAATAAAGTCTTTAGATCAAAAAGTATTAATGTTAATGATGCCTTATCATTTAGCAATTGTGTGACGGTAGGCATTCACGCAGGCGTAGATTATACGAACTTTATAAGAAAATATTGTACAATAATTCGGATATGCTTATAAATTATGTAAGAAATTACTCCAAAGTATTTAAGTGTGTATTTACAGCCGCAAAAGCAACATTTCAATTTCAATCAACATAAAATAAAAAAAGGTACAGATATTATTAAAACTACTTGGAATATAATCAATAAGGAAAATGGAAAACACACAACGCACCATTCTGAAATTCAATATAAACACAAGATATAGACGTAATTTTTGCTTTTAAAAATTTTTTTACGAATATTCCAGCTATAACTACACAAATTGTAAGTCGTCGTCCACTCTCGCTGAATCTCTATTGAATCACTCTCTATCGTCGATGATTGTGGCGTTGTATTTGAACTTGTACATATCAATTATAATGATGTTCTAAAAGCCTTTGAATCTATAAAAATGAAAAAGATTACTGATCTTGATGGCCTCTCTATAAAAATAATTAATTCAAGAATAGACTGCATTGTTCCGTGGTTAGTATCGATTTTTAGTGCTTGTATTGATGGTGGTGTGTTTCCAGATCAAATGAAGCAAAGTAAAATAATTCCAATATTTAAATCAGGTAGTATATTCGACCCTTCAAACTTTAGACCGATATAAATATTACCGACATTTAGTAAAATTTTTGAAAAACTGATCGTGAATCAACTATTGTAGTATTTTTGTAAAAATTGATGACCGTTAAACGCTTTAGATTTACAAAAAGAGTCGCTCAACAACCGAAGCCGGTGTTGAGCTCATTGAGCAGATTTTCGGTGGCTGGGAGGAGTCACGAGACGCAATCGGTGTTTTTTGTGATTTATCCAAAGTATTTAATTGTATTCATCATGATGCGTTGATCAGTCTACGTCACGGCGTTAGGTGTCTCTCATTTGGATTACTGGAGTCATATTTGAGAAGCAGAGATCAGAGTGTTGATATTAATGGTGAGAGGTCTTCGGGATCTGTATTCAGTATGGGTGTGCCACAGGGTTCAGTTTTCGAAACATTTTCATTTCTAGTTTATATTAATTATCTACCACACCTTGTGAAGGACCAGCATGGGATTATACTGTTTGCTGATGGCACTTCCTTACTTTTTAAGGTTAATAAACAATAACCAGATTTTGACGAAGTAAATAGCACTATCTCAGAAGTATTCGAGTGGTTTACAATTAACAATCTTTTGTTTAATGAGAAGAAAACTAAAATTATAAAATTTTTGTTGTCTAATACTATATTGGTCGCCGAGATACTGGATGTTGTGGACAGCACACTCTTTCTTGGTCTGACTTTAGATACTAAGTTACAGTGGAATTTCCATATAACGAAATTGACGATAAAGCTTAGTTCTGTTGCATGTGTAGTTAAAAGAATTTAGTGTCTTACAAATTAATGCACCGCAAGATTAGTTTATTTTAGTTTCTTTCCTAGCCGATATAAACACAATTCATGTAGTTCAGAAGCGAGATATTCGTGCCATTTATAACTCGAGACCAACAGCATCTCTCAGAGAATAATTTAAAGAAATTATTATTTTAACTGTACCGTTACAAAACATATACGAAAACCTGGTATATGTCGAAGGAAATATAAAATCATTTCAAAAAATGAGCGACATTCATAAATTAACACTAGACATAAAAATGACCTTGCTGCTCATAAAATGAGACTCAGCAAAGTTAACAAATCATTTGAGTATTGTTTGCGCTTTTATAATAAGATCCCAGCTGAAATTCAAATTTGTCATTTCATAAATATAAACTTTCAATTAAAAAAAAATATGTGGTAAGGGCTATTATGCCGTATCTGAATATATTAACGAAAAAAAATCCATGGGACTGAAGTGCTCGACTATCAGGCAGTTTCATGTTATTTTCAAATGTGCTAGTTTTATTGAATATAAGTTTCTGTATCTTTAAGCGAAACCGAAAAATGAATCAGCATTCGGAATAGGTGTCAATGTTAATACCAAAAGAATGCCTTAATGACGTATTTCAAGTATTTACCTACGAAATAAAGTTATTTTTGATTTTATATGATTGGTTGTGATTTTTTTTATATCGACAAACTGAATTTAATTTGATATATATTTTTTTACTTTCCGATAAGGGTTATAAGAATTGAAAAGGTCGTATATTTTGCTAACGCTTTCGTTCGTACATCGTACAAAAGCCAAAGAGGTCGTATAAATACGATTTAAATCGTACTATTGTAAACACTGACTGACAGAACCTAACCCGACCTCTCAGAAAATAGATTGGTACCATCTGACGGCCAACTTTAGCACCGCGTGCGCTCATTGGTCAAATCAAATAGCGCGTGCTTTCTCGGCTTTGTGTTATCCACTTCCGTCCCTTTTCACGAAATTACTCACACATCAATCTGTGTGAGTGATTTCTTGTAATCAGGAAGGCGAGAGCAAAGATGTTACACGTCAATAAAAATATCTAAATTACATATTCATTCGGTTATAATGCTGGCACACAGCTTACTACAACTTTATATAGTCATTTTCCAGAAACGAATCTTATCCGAATTTTTGCTTTATCATTTTAATATGTACAACACAAAATACCAACCGTTCGTTTTTAAAATCAAAATATAAGTTTTTTTTAATTTTTAATAGATATAGACGATGATATGCATGCTACAGTAATTCAAAACCTAATAGTACACATTTGATGGTACAACACTCTTAACGATTAAGCTTTCTCCATTGCCTATCCACCGTCCCCTTTTTAGCATCAAGTGCACCGTTAACAAAGCTAATTTGACGATTTGCTTGTTGCGTAATATTACCTTCGCATAAAGGTATAATGGATACATTTTCGCCTCTGCCTCCCCCATAGATCCTGTCCGTCGTAAATTTTTTTCTCCTTTTTTAATGCAGACCGTTACTAAGGGTAACATATTTGGGCGTGTTTTGAGTTGTTTCACGATGGGAAATGTAATGATAATTTAGTGGGTCTTACGGTCTTGTCAAATTTAAAAACATTATTTCAAATTCAGTACATGCGCATTCAATCAATGGAACATTACTTAAATATCGAAATATTTCATTATATTTTATGCGTACTATTTGCTTGGGGAGACAATCTCCTTAGAAAGAAAGAGCATGATACTAGAGGGCAGCGTATTTTAAAGATTTAATATATAAAGCCGTCATAAAATAAAAACACTAATACAGAAAAAAAAATCGGAGTTATACTTTTGCATATTTGTGCTCTAAATATTCGGAAATTTTAAATTTTTTTTTTTCAAAGTACTTGTTTAATTATGACCTTGATTTAATATAAAAGTATATTTTGTAACGTCAAAAGGATTTTGCTGAACAACAACACAACTCCTAAAAGAGTTCATGACGTTATGTAGTCGATTGGTACGTAATAATATTTAATTTTATAATGCCGAGTTTATGTTGATCATTACTTTTCTTAATGCTTTTAATTTTTTTTACAAATGTTAAATTTTCATTTATAAACTAAGACGTCACATTTAGGATTTCAATTTCTACAAACTTAGTTTTAAGAGATCTTCGTGGTCCTAGCTTGTAAATCACCTGAACGACCGGCTTCTGGAGCCCGAAAATTATATGAATATCCCGGGAAATCCTCAGAGCAAGTTACCATATGTCATCAGTTTATGGATATAACCATAATGAATACATATTCTAAATAAAAATAATGTGATGATGCAAATTATTTGATTTCGTTTCGTATGCAGCAAAAAAATATGATTTAGCGATTTAACGTCAACATTATTGACAATAAACGGGGAGATATTTTTGTTAATTAATGCAATTATATAAAATGAGGATTTTTATACTAGATGATTTTAAGCTTAACCGTTTGTAAGATTGAGCCTTTGTCTAGTATCCAATAGATGTCATACCCTTGAATACGTAGCTCAGACTTCATATTATGTTGTCAAGCACACAGACTGTTATCATATCATTAACGATGTTAAAATCTTATTAGATCAGTGTACAACATTTAATGCGCACGCCGCTATTTCCTGTAGAATCGATACAACTCTAGCTTTTAACGAGGTGTTATAACGCAAAACCTTCGCAATTAAGCCTAAAGTTTCCTAGCGACTAGTGTGTTTAATGTGTAAAGTTCCGTATCTCGTAGCATTTAATTAAAAAAAGAAAATCAAATCTTGGCACAATCAAAGAGAAAATACACCTATCTTTAGCAATAGACTTGGAAGGTCTGAAAGATTTGAAAAAGAAGAAGAGAGGAACATCAATGGAAACATGACAATTTAACTGAAGAAAATTATCGTCAAAGCTACATATTTCTGATGCCATTAAACCGATCATCCAGAAAGATGTAGCGATTAATCGTATGTTGCGTTTGTCTAATTATTTGAGTGATTATCGTAATAACTTTCTTTACCAAACCAATCAAGATACGGCAACCCTAAAAAGTCAAAACCGTTTGAGTTTAACTCTGTAGAATGAAGTTTTACATTCTCAGACTGTAACGCCCTGTACAGATCAAACATATATATCACTACTTAATACACTGTTACGCGTAGATCCCAATGCGTCCCTATAACTAAGGCTACATAATACTTAGTAATTTAATTAATAAAACACAAAATTTTATGTGAATCTTCAACAGGAAAAAGAGCTGTAGTATCATAAATACAGCCGCGCAAACTTCCTCGCCATTACTTCAAAAGACTATGAAATTAACAAGCTGCCGCGTCTGCTCGTTCCGGGCGGGCCGCGCAATTACCCCTCTCCCGAAATTATAACGGGACCCCTAAATTATGGAAACGCGGTTACGCAGCCGCGGGGTTTTATCTGGACTTGTTCAAATACCTCGAATTGTTAGTTGGTGACAAAATATCACAGGTCGATGGTGACCGGGCTTACAATGCAGTCTCGGTAGAGAGATAAAATAAGTGCATGACAACACTGATTTTTATACGGTTTTATTCTATAAATAACTTCACTTACATTATCACTACAAAAAATGTTGTAGTATATTTGATTCTTTAGTTAAACACATTAAAAAATTGTCAAGTGTGACGTTTACGGCATTTTCCCTCCTTTTACATTTATAGTTTGTCTCCCATAGACAAAAGACAACTGACAGACGGAAGTCGGGGAATATGCAGGCAGACATCACATAGACTCGCTTGCCGGCGCATTGGAGGTATTTCTATCACGCGCGGACGAGTGAAATAAAAATGAATATGCAGGTCGGCGCGGATCAATACAATTGCAATAAAATTATTAATTTGCAGGAATTAAAAACAGTGCCACTAGACGATCGCGGCCCGGAGCGCCTGGACACCTGGAACGAAAAGTCGGAAGAGTGAATTCCCACTTTGGGACGCAGCGTCGGCGAAATCCAGATGAGCCCCCGAACTCACTATTTCTCAGGGCTGTCCTGGCGCGTAGTGTTGAGATTCATCGATAAAAACTAGTGAAAATTAAGGTTTACCAAATTTTCCATTCGACCTATTTAATGATGATACTAAACTGTTGTTCTTATTTACTATTGTCATACATATTATTTAATAAAACAAACAAAGCCAGGCCTAACGCTAATCCACAACCTGTACACTCTTGTAATACACATTATGAAAAAACTTTCGCACCTCAAGTTTTGGAATTTGACATAGTAATTAAAATGCGTCTTTAGATTATCGTGTAATTTCAAAATATGCATATGAATTTCTCTATTTTTATTTTTATTCAATAAGGACATAAATAAAATTAAAGCTTTTTTTTTTTTGTTTACGTAGGTTTCGTGAACAAACGTTAATACTCTTTTTTTTGCAATGTTGCAAATAGTCTGAAAATTATTTGCCAAAGGAATTATAGGTTGAATATTAACCTATATCAATAGCTCATTCTATTAAAAATTTTCCTTAATATTTTTTTTGTAAGGTATAAAATTAATTATTGTATAAAATTATTATTATGTTAAGAAATTATATAATATCCGTGTAGTACATTATATAACTTGGACTAAAATAAATTTGTTGTATGTACATACATGCACCCAAATGCGTTAACAACCAGTGATCAGGTCTAGGATTTAGGAGTGTTGGAGGTGTCGCGACCCTGGACTGCATAGCGGAGAAGCCGTCTACATAAACTCTTGCAAATATATCCCGAGCACTATGGAAGCTCCTGAAGAAATATCTGCACCTACGGAACGCATATAAAATAATTAACTAACAAAACCGTACTTTTTGTTAATGAAAATTTTTTTTATAACTTTGTTGTGTTTCTAAATAAAGATATCCCATCTCTTCAAATTACATTAAAACGAGATTATTTAGTATAGATATGCCTGAAAATATTTGATTTGAGTGAAAATCAAATACAAAAATTGATTTCGAAAATGAATGCTGGTTGCCATTGAACGCATCGAAATTTTAAGTTACATTCGATTAAAAACCTTTAAAAAACACCTGAATCAAGAACAATTCGACAATTCCAATAAACACATTTATTATTTTTGTTGTTACAAAAAAAATGAACACAGAGTTGGACTGATCTCTATTTGATTAAACATCTCGTAGTCAGTCATTCCGAGCTACAGATAGCCATTATAATAAAACACAATATAAAAAAAGCATTAAGCTAAAAATCATTGAAAATGAAATTTATTTTCTGCGTAACCAATTCTACGTAATTTCTATGACTGAACTAGAAAATAAATGCTTGACTCCTTTTAAGGGTTCCGAAGTCAGCAAGGAATCCTTATGATTCCTTCATGTACGTCAGTTCGTTTGTTTGTCTGTCTGTCTGTCTGTCCGCGGCTTAACTCATAGGATCTTAGCTACTTAGACTAGAAAGCTGTAATTTGGTATAAGTATACATACTAATCATGTCGATAAAGTGGTAGAATAAAATTAAAAAAAAATTGGGGTACCTCCCCTGCGCTTAAAGTGGGGATGTATTTGTTTTTCGTATGTCCCATGGTGTGGAGGATCGTTAAATAGGTTATTCAAAAACATTGTGGGTCCGTGAAAATCATTTTCGGGTTCATGTATCTGTTTACGAAACATATTTTGAAGTGCTCATTTTTGTTAGAGTCATGTATTCTCTCCGAGGTAAATGGTTATTCTTGGATGATTAAAATTACGACAGTAACAAATATAACGAAATTAAAAAGAAAACTATTTCAGCTAAGTAGGTAATACAAGTTAACGAGTAATAGTCGAACAACTTATAAAATATACTTGGAGGAGTAAAAAACAAAATTTCATACAAATTCCTTTGAAAGTAACTTAAATGACGTTATTGGTTGCAATAATGTAATAGTTGGTTGTGACCAGGTAGTAAATATAAGTTTATGAACCATGTAAAATAATGGAAATAAAATTATAACATCTTTAACACATTCCTATGTGGGCCTGTTTTAGGCGTTAAACTGTGAACTCAATCAATAGGTTCATAGTATCAAACATAAAGCCCCCTCTTTTAAATTCGCATTTTGTAACAGAACCTTACCTACTTTGTGCGTGGTCCGACACCCTTTGGCCTGTTTCCATATTATACATTTGTGTTTTCAATAAAAAGAAATTTGTCAAATGATATATTTACTATGTAAAGTTTTAATTGCAAGATTTTTTTCTGTTTTTAATTTGCTATCGTATTTTTAATAGTTTTAGTCTAAGAACCGGCATTTAAAAAACCATCATCAGTTGATTGATTAAATTAATGTTTAAATCAAATCAAAAACAGCTTTATTTCATTGGTATTCGAGTTGCACTTGAAATATGTCATTAACGAATTCCCCTTTCGACATAATTATTATCACCGATTCCAAATGTAGATTAAGAAATTTGACAATGTAAAAGTTGCCAGAAAAATTCTACTCAAATTAAGCTCATTCCTTTAATTCATATTTACGTTTCTTTTTTATCTATAATATTATCCCATGTGTGTATTGAATGTTCAAATGCCACATAACAGTACACTGTGATCTTATTGTTAATTGACTTCCATGTTTGTGGCTATTATACGTTATATATGAAATTAATTAAAATGTTTGTATTTTGGTTTCACAATTGCTTTTTTTTTAATATTCACAAGCTGACTAAGCACTGAACCTTATATCACCATATTTAAAATATCTTACGATAAAAATCGATAACCGCATTAGATAAATTTGAAAAACCGTTAACCCCGTAGGCCATATTTAAAACTTTCCGCTTTGAAAATTGTCGATGTGTTTTTGAGCGCTTTGAATTCAAAAATATAGATGTATATAGGTTTTGAAATTTTTCAAGCTCAAAAATTTGGAAGTTCCTTGACTCTGCAGGCCATCCCAGAACTTTCTTCACACTTTCAAGATTAAAGCATTCAAAAATATAAATAATGCAAAATTTTAGTGCTTTTTCTAGATCTTTGAGCTCAAAAATAAACTTAAAATACTTTGTAAAGTCTTCGAATTCAAAAATCTAAATTTTCTTAAAGAAAATGCTATTTTTTAAATTTCAACTAACGCGATCTGCGAACGCATTATTCGGTTTTGATCCGCGTTAATACATTCAAAGCAGTTTTTTTAAGCAGAAGAAGAGAAACGAGTAGCAAACATAATCCATTAATAATCTCAAATGTTCTTTGAAATTTTTTTTTTCGAATTTATTGTTAACGATATCTCTCTAAAGAACCGAGCGATTTAAATGCATTTCACGATAATGCGGGTTGTTTGAAATGTATCAATAGAGCAGTTTAAGAAATATTGTACAAAAATATTTAAAATTTTCTTCGACGATATTCTTTGAATAAATCAACTGATGTTTATGCAATTTGCGGCATTCTATGCAACTGTTTGAGAAAAAGTGTTAATTAGATGTTGCTATTGGTCGGTAGAACAGTCTAAGAATTATTCCGAGAAAACCTTTTTCTGAAGGCTTTAGTTTTGAGATTTCTCAAAATCTGCTTAGCGAAATTACTTTATATATTCAGGTAAGATAAGCTAAGCAGACTACTTTCGAAAATCGCAAACTACGTTCCGGTCGCTTAATTCGTTTAAAAGTTATGGGAGGTTTATACACACAAATACATACGCGTACGCGCACGCGTATGCACATGATATGCGCGCGCGCACAGATACATACACGCTAACATTATTCCGAAAATGGTCAATCTAGATTGCTAAAATCCTAAAACGTCAACATCTGTTGAAAGTTTGAGTTTCGGCATTCGGGCTGATATCACTGTCTTCTCAATTAAAAAAAATAATCGTAATAGCGGGAAATTAGAAATATGAGCAAACAAAATTTATATTTTAGAACTATTCATATTTAAGTACGGCTAAGAAATTTTCTTCATTCAATAAATAGGCGAACTTAGCTTTTTCTAATTCCAGACATTATAGTACTTCTTGATTTGGATAATTCATTTTGTTTAATTCTTAGGATAATCTGCTGACGATCCCCCAGAACTATTAAAAACTGGCGGTTTTCAGGCACTACTTCAGCTTTGAGTGCATCGTTCCGTTTGCCTATTAACTGCATTAAGCTCTTAGCACATGTCTAATTCAGTAGACAGCGCCGTTTAAGGTTACAATTTTGACGTGGGCGTTTGACAATCGATCTCATGGCACTAATATTTAAAGTGCAATTTTGCTTACTTAAAGAATAGAGTTAGGGCATTAGAAGTCGAGGACGGGGGCGTCGGGCGGGCGTGAAGTTAGGTCGGCTCGTTTATTATTTAGTAGATCACCCCGTGAACTTGGTCCCAGGGAAGCTTTGATGCCGCGCCGCTCTGCCCTGTGCCTTTTCTTAACTATACATTTTTGCGTTTTATGCGTCCATAGATCTAATAACGCCGTAGATGGCTCGAACTGGACCTCGCACGTCGAACAGTTGATCTGGATTCGTACAGCGTGTTGCAATCGTATTCCTTTATGATTCCGCTAACAGTCTTCATGATCTTTCGGTTGAATTTTAAATTTATTTTATCTATAATGTCATTATGAATTATTTATACAATATTTCTTATTTTCACAACTGCATAAAGAGCTTTTTTAATTTTAACTCTTGACTAATTACTAATTTGCTAGTTTAGTATATATGTATATATTTATATAGCCTAATATAGAAAATACCATATGTCATTACAAAAAAGCATATTGGCTAAACGCCGGCAATCGTATCTGCATGCTTTTGTACGCTCTACAGCGGTTGTACGACAATAAGAATCCCCTTCGGTTGGCTCTCGTTTATTTAAACAAAGTGCCGTTGGCTCTCCGCAAATTACATAACTCAGCGCCCGGTTCGGCGCCGCTGTTCCCGGTCGCAGACGAGAGGACTTTTCAATGCCGATTTCTCAGAAATCATACTCCTCCAATATTAACTTCTATGTTGTTCCGAACTCTATAATAAGAGTTCGTCTCCTTTTGGCCCGTTTTTACTTTGTGCGGTTTCGTTCGGGCCTAAATGATTTAGACATAACACGTATAAAACAAGGCGTATGCCATTTTTCATATTATTGTCTCTCTTTTTCACATGCGTACTTATTTTGTAACGAAAAGTATTATAATTTCTTTATAGTTAATTTTAACAAAAGTGATGTTGTAATATTGACAGGATTGTCCTACATATGAATAGCTCCAAAAAATGTATGAAACGTGTTTTATTTAGTAACGTAATAAAAAATTCATGTGTTAGTAAACTATGCTATTAATAAGCTTCAAGCTTGTAGCGCGAAATATACAAAACTTTACATATATTGAATTTTATACATTTTAAGCTATAAGTCTGTACTACACAATGTGTAGTACAGACAGGATAGGGCTATCCTGCCCTATCCTTGCATGACATACAGACATGTAAGGGTAGGTAGGCTATGCAGGTCTTGAGTGTTCATCGCTTTCTTGAATTCAAGTGAACATATAACTAAAACCTGACACTTAATCTCAAATGATTTACCTAGATCACCCAGGCTCGTAGATAAACAGGAAGCCGCATGGTTGATCTGGTTTTGGAATTTCGATTAAAACGGATTCTTTCCACGTTTCAAGAAAATGACAGATTGATATCCAGGCCAATACAGGCTGTTAGTGGTAACGAGAGAACCACAAAGTTAAATTTTATTGGCGATTCCAAAGTTCGCTAGGTAGTGTTGAAACGTAATACTTTATGTAATCTGACAATAATAGTCACATTTTTTACCAGTAAAATGTTACGGACGCTTATGGTAGCTCTGCTTCTACAAGCTTCCGTACACAAATATCCGTACACAAAACCATTTTCTGACACGAGTCAGAAAATTCACATTCCACGAAATTTCTGCAGTACTCTGTATGTAATTATAAGGTACAGTAAGGTAAAATAATGTAAAATAACGAAACTAATGCACATACAGTCCTTATAAACACCAAAAAAGTAAGAAAATTTTGTGTTTTTAGTTTTCGGAAAATGTATAAAAGATTTTCAAATTTAAAACCGTATCTAATTTCTGTTTTTTATCTTCGTAGTTTTATCTTTGTTTTCAGTCGTTTTGATTTGTAAGTTTGCGTTGTATTTATTTTTTATAGTGTCAAACCCCTCTAATATTTCCACGTCCGTACATTCACCGTTCAAAGCAACGACATAGTTACAATACGTGTCCTGAAATGGCGGCCATTCTTGTTAGTTTTTCCATCACCACATTTCTGAAGAATATTCTGCTACTATTTTCTTACTTCAGATCGAGAAACTTAATCTGAATTGACGCTCACTCAAATCACGTGGATCAAGAAGAAACGCTGAGAAAAACGCTGTTACCAGCGGTGATCACGACGTAGTCCTCAGTACATTTCCACTTTCGTTTAAGATATGTTTTAAGATTTCCATATCATCATGCCAAGCCAGCAAAGGATTCCAGTACCAAATTTCGGCTTTGCTATTTCATCCCTTTTATATCATGCAGTGAATGGGACCCATCGAAACCATTCTTGACTTGTAACTTAATCGATATCGACTTGATAACAATAACGATAAGTTTACTAGTCACTGAAAGTTTCCGACGAAATTATTAGCATGACTCGCGTTTCGGGTTTATGCCTGCGAGACTAGTTAGAAAAAAAAAAAAACTAAACCGACGAAGGATATACTTCATTTTGAAGCTATGGGAAGTCATCATAGAAAAACTGTCACGAAAAACAAATGACGTTACACTAATATAGACTCCGCGTGTAATCGGGCTTACTTATATTCTCGTAGTCTGCTTGTACCAACATGTTGATGTAGTATGCGCGCTCGATTAGAGGACACGCTGCAATTGTATGCCCTACAGTAAACTCGTGCATACATTATTTGATTTGGAGATTGACACCATGTAATTATATTTAGCAAAGCATAGTTGTATAGGAACACATAAAACGACATTTAAACATAATAAAGTACAATACACAATCCAGTACACAACGCATGAAACTTTGCCGCTGTGAAGTCCGTCACGAAAGTGTCGCAATGGCGTAAAATAGGAACGCGTCGGAGAAGAAGGAACATTTGGGGAACTTAATACATGCGTAGTATATCATTCGAAGCCAATTTAGAGTGGTAAAGGTTTTTGTGTTGTACTGTATCAAGAGTGTTAATTATATAATATGTGGACTGTGAACGTTATTAATAAACGATTCTGAGAAGCTCTGCTTACCTGGTTTCACAATATACATTTTTTGTAATCCACAACAAACACGCTCACAGCATCTTCGCTATTCACTAGTCGTACCCTCGCTTGTTTAGGTGTTGAAGAAATTCCAAAATTCATATTGTTATCTAGAATTCCATCATTGTCATTGTACATAGCTAGATCTGAATTTAGATTTCTATTACAGAAGAATAACGCTTTTCTTCGTTTCGGAAAATTTTGAAATGTATTGCCACGAAGACTGTCATCATCATAAAATGAATGTATTACTGGTGACTTGAAACGTACTTTGAAAAATCTGTCACTAAACCAGTGATAACATAATAATTCTTCATTATAAATAGATAATTGTTCGGAACAGATCATCGCCCCGCGCGCTGTAGCTTGTAACTAACACAAATTTCCGCGGAGAAAGCAAATCACATAAAGATTAATGTTAGTTGGTAAGCACGTAATAATTAGCGGAGTTAGCGGCGTGTTTGCGTTTCATAAGAGCGGCCTATGAATGGCTAATGAGGCGGCGCGCCGCGCTCCTCCCCCGCGCCTCCGAGGCCGGTATCGCTTGCCGGCATTAAATTTGTCATTTTTAGGGTTACCGGCAGCCATATCGGTAACGCAAGAATGACAAATTTAATGCCAGAACGGTACGGACTGTGCGAGACTAGCTTTTGAGTCACGGCTGTTTTGTCTTGTCCGAATGTGGATTTCCTGTTCGACATTACATAGATACCGACCTTGTTCGAAGATGTATCAAGTGTTCCGGTAAATATTACAATATCTCATAACGAGTATTTTAATTGAACAAATTCGGCTTTTTTTTGTATATTTTAGAAGAGAGGTTTATTTTCTTCGTTTTCGCGCTTTTTAAAATACTTAATGTGAACTATTTTTCACAGATGCAAATGAAATACTAGTTGATGCTTGTGAATTTGTTATTTTTGAAGTGAAACTTCTAACGCAACTTCCAACAAGGTTGTGTTAAACGTTTAACGCTACCATGGGGGAGGATATAAAAGCACTGTTGCGTTAAACTTTCAACGCTCCTGGGGAAGGGGAATAGAAAGAGACAGAGAGAGAGTGAATGCGTGACACTCGAACGAATGCGCGTAGTATACCTGTTACAGGCCAGCGCAAGCGTTAGCAACGAGTAGCGTCCAATATTTCAACACAAGAGGGAGAGAGAAAGAAAGATACATAAAGGTAGAAAGTAGGAGAGAGAAAGAGAGTGAGTCGGTAGATTTTGTCTAGCAATTTTTTTTCGTAGTTGTAACGTGCGACGAAAAACGCAATTTCTACCCCTTCCTATTTTCATTTTCACATTACGAAGTTTCATTTCTTCCGCGCGGAGAGACTCCACGTACAATTTTTTTTTTTTGATGTTGTATAGGAACCATCGATAGTGTAATATAAAAGTGTTGGAAGAAAATAATAATTAATTTTTCAATAAGACTATATTTGATTTAGCATAAAAAATGTTGTGGGATTATGTGCTAATGACTTCTGTCATATTTTGTTGTCTACTCATATTTCAATAAGACATGTTTAAAATAATTACACTACTTATATTATACAAATATATGATAAAAAAGGGCAGAATATTGGCAGTGCTTATATTATTTTTTGTCTTTCATATTCAAGTACTTTAACATTTAGTATTTTAGGTTTAAAGAATTATGTATTATTTGAGCTTACGATTTGCTGCTATCTCTTTTTGTTTAACAGAATCATCCAATTGGTACTTTCGTACACGGAGCCTACGACTTGTTACATACGGACTTTCGAAAAATAAACATAATAAAAGTGTGTTCTTAATTTTATTTTATTTATTAATTAATCTAGACAAAACTCTTTACAATAAATTTTTTTTCATTGTCATAAAGGAAGAAGTCAAAAGATAAGTTTGTGTGAACTCTCAACGAAGACACAAAAGAAAATTGTCAACTTTATAAATAAAATTACAGAAAGGTGGCTTTAATTAATGATCAAATTAATGTATAGAAATAGAAATTCTGACGTTCGGTTTGATTTATTTATCATCGATTTCGTGTTCCGGCAAAGCGTCACCGAAGGAACAAGGCGACGACGCACTCCCTAAATAGGGGTAGATGATTCCCCGCGTCTCGCCGTGTTTACCAAAAAACCGAGAGCCTACGCGGCAGCCGACCGAGTATTTGTCAACATTCTGACAAGCGGGCGCAGGTGTACAACGTGCTCCAATCGCACGATGGAAACGACTGGCTTTGAATACACCGTATTCCGTTTGCGGCCGGTACACGGTTCCGTGGATGCCGGACGCTTCCGGATAATTACAATGGGAAACAAAGCGGTCTGTGCCTTTGCGGTGACGTCACCGGGGCTTCCCTTCCCCCGGGCCGCCGGCCTCTCGTCATCAACGCAGCGCCAAACTTTCCCAACAAATCACCGGAACAATTTTTGTCATCGCCGTTGTATTGTTTGAGTTCCGCCGGATTTAATTTTCCTTGTAGAAGAATTATTAAAACTTTAGCCGAAATTTGTTTCTCGTTAAAGTTAAAAGAGACAACTGTAGAAATGAGATAAAAGCGCTTCAACATTCGGTTTCAGCGCTGAGCCATGAATTCAAAAGTTTGTTTGTTGTTTTAAGGTGCTTATAATATACACCTATACGCCTAAGTGGGGTAAACTGAGGTAACTTGATGATATTACGGGCTGTTTTATTTTTTGGAAAAAATATAAAATAAAAAGAAAATGCCTGTATATGTGAAGTATACAGATTTAAATGAGCTATATCAACACATTATGTTCAGTCAAAGAACCTGGTTTTCTCTTCTTTGTTTTTTGATTAATAAATCACCGAATGTTTTGCATACTGAATCATTTTTAGCCGACTTCTGCGAAGCAAAGAGAAGGGTTAGTTTTGACCGGAAAGTATGTATATACATATGTTTTATAAGTTAGAATGTATTCTTTTCTTAGGGTAGTTTGCATACGATCACGGCTGTCCTCTGAACATCACCATGTATTTGTATTAAATACATTAAAATATATCGAGTAAATTATTTATTCAATAGACATTAAATATTGAATAATTTGTTAATAGCCATTAGAGATGATAATATTTTCTTGTATTTAGAGTATGATTTTTAGTAGTCGGACTTTAGTTTTTGAACTAAATTTTTGTTACGTTTTGGGAAATAAAGTTTTGTTAAATTCTGCGAATTTCAGCCATTTACTTTTTATTACATAATTACTTCATAAAGTTAAATATTCTTTAATATCATCAATTTATCTCAGTTATATCCTATACACCAAAAATATTTAGTTTTTGACTAATAATAATTAAAAAGATGTTAAGAAGAATAAATAATGATTAAAATAGAAAAAAGTGTACTAAAATCCAAAAATATGTATTTCAAACGTATTATTAAAGAATAACCAAAAAACATGTATATTATTACTATACATATATTAATACTATAGTAGGGTTTCGATGAGGATAAATTATGTAGTGAACGATAAACGTATAAAAAGATTATACAAGTTTAAATTTCCAATATCAGACTATTTCAATTTGGACTAATAGGTGTTAATTATATCCTACTTGAAAACGTCTGTAATTTTTTTGTAATTTTGGCTCACGTCAGGCCAATCAAAACTATATGCGATATAATTTATAGCTGAAATTACGAAACTTTAGCCATACAAATTATCTGTCAGAAGTCGTAACGCAGAAAGATAGGAAAAAAATGTTTTTACTGCGCGCAAAGCGTTTACGTTCTCACTGAAAGTCGAAAAGTTTTTTTTTTCATTTTCTTATTTAACAAATTGTGTGATTAAGTAAATATTTAAAAGTAAAAATTAATAATTCTTGAAAAAAGATAATCGTTCCTGAAAAAAGATAATTGCAATGAAATACAGATGATTGGCTTATAATAATGCGACATTTTATTGGTTTCTGATTGGCTACGACACAATAAAAGTTTTAAGAAAGAGCTGCAAAAAAAAAAAATAATAATGATTTTCTGACATCGTATAAAAGAAAGCCGTTATTTTTGTAAGAATAAATTGGAAAGTTCAATCCTCTTAAATCTTCAAGAGTTATCGAAGGGAAAAATTAAGACAAATTTGAGAGATAAAATCTTGCAAGGTGGAATTTACGGTTATTTTAGAAATCGGTCAAATGCTAATCGGACTTACTCGTAGCGGGTTCCGTACCTGACACATTTTCCGTTCTACATTTGTCTCCACCTTCATTTCCATCTGATAACCAATATATTGCGCATGTTTTTTATTCTTTGCAAAACATGTACGTTTGTAAGAAGATAATTATTTGAGATTTATAACTTTAGATTATTTTCTCTTAACTTAATGTAAAAATTCAAGTATTATATAAAGTATTCTTAACCATCTCTCTAACCTAGTAACTTCATAATTATAATTCCTACAACTTAGAGAATCAGCGCTTGTCGTCGATTGTTTTCACATTTTCTAAATATCGTTTCAAGTGCTATATCCGTGTCTTTTTTTATTCGCCATCCCTTCAACGTATTGAAGTTGTATATGACACTCCTCCATGGATTAAATATAATTAAAGTTTAAACGCCAGATTTAGCGATATTAAGTTTCTGAGAAGATCGACTGTGTCCATAACATTCGTTAAGCGCGATCTTGTACGGGTTTCTTTTTTTAACAAAAGGTTGAGGAACCCTAAAAATAAACCTTTCCAGAGCTAATCAGAAATGAAGTTATCGATCACGGTCCCCAAAGAATATTGTGTTTCCCGTGACGATAAATTACTTGAAATTTTTCATGTTTCAATAAGTTTAGCAGCGGGTCCGCGGAATTTCTCGCAAGTATAAATTAAGGCAGATGCGCGGCTAATGGAATCCGATCAGCGACGGAATTCCAAATCGCTCCTGAGAGCTGACGAATGGACGAGGCGGCTGCGCGCACCCACTTTGTACATATTTTTAATACATGCCTATAGGCTGATTAATAAAAACTCCAACCGCTTATCGTGTTTCGAGCTTTACTTTGAAATTTTTTAGCTATTGCAATACAAAACTTTGCAATCATTTTAGTCTTTAATTTTGACGTTTAATTGTTTATTTGATTCTAGTTTGATGTTTTTAAGTTTTTAGCACTTCACTGCGGAAGCATATTCCTTCATAACTGTTTGCTATGTTTCATAACTGTTTGCTATATTTCAGACCGAAAAGCTTCGACGGCCGTCAAAGGCTGTCGTTATCGATGTCCGACACCGACGTCTTAAATATTATACGAGGCACGGTCTAAGGGTTAATATGACTTAAGTTAAATAGTTTGTGAGTTACATAATTTGAGAAACAATAAACTTATGCACAAATACTGTAAGCTCTCGGTTAATATAGTACATGATTTGCGATATTAGACCATTTTATAAGTTATAGCTTAATTAGATACTTTGGTAATAATAGGTCAAAAGATTTTTATTTCAATATTATGAAATTAATAATTATCTCAATAGGTCATTTCGAATTTGATTTTTAAAGCAGCTTTGATTTTAAATGTTAGTAGATAGTAACAATTATCACCTGCAAACCATATTGCGTTCGCAAGTTCGCAAATTTGTAGACAGAAGTATCTAACGCTCATGCAAATTTAAGAAAGATTTGCTTAAAGCTTGCATGAAGAAATCCAATATAATATTCGAGAAAAACACCCGTGTATTTTTTTAAAGATAATTTCGTTGTAAATATACATTTAATGAATAAATATGTTTTTTATTCACCGATTAATACGTCGGTTGTCGAATTTGTATACATACTAGGTAGACGAAATAGCAATAGGTATAACATTAAAATTTTAATTTCATTAACTTAAAAAATCGATATCTGATACAAAGTAATTTTCGACCATTAAAGGACTAATTATTCAAATGATCGTATTTTCTACTCTCACCTGAGCTTTCAAAACATTCTTGAACTACTTAAAACATTTTGTAATAATTTTATATCACAGAATACTGTAAAATGCTTTTTAATATTCAGTACAGTAATTCTTTCTTAGATATTCTAAAACACTCACAAACGATATTAAATCTTCCAAAGTATTCTAGAGTTTAGAAACATTTTAAGGGCAATTTCCTATCCTCTGAAACATAAAGTATCTCAAGAGCATTACATAATATTTCGGACCGTCTTCAATATTCTTCATCACTCAAATTTTTTAAATATTTTAGCACCTCTTGGAGCATTTAGGAATACTTCGTCACTAGATTTCTAACTAACCCTCTTTTGACATCCATATCTCCGAATTCAATACCTACCGTTCCAAACCCAAGCTTTCCTGATCTATGAAGTATGAAGGCCTACCGTACCAAACAACCCACACGAGGCTGACACAGTAGATTTTGGAGTTATTATGACGTACGGCATGCTTGCAAAAACCGCCTTGACTCTTATTATAAATTATATAAATTGATTTATATTCATAAATAATATTCATGTATAAGGACGCAGAAGCGAACAGCTGGTATGTTTATTTTGTACAATTTTCATCTTTTTTTTTTTTTATATTTGCTTGGTAAATATTACAGAGAAAACTCCATTTGCTTGAGTGGTCATTAAGGGTGAAATTTTCAATAAAAGTTTTCAGATGCAATAATTACAACGATTTATTCATCCTGTCTACGCAGTCGTCTGTGATTCAATTTAAAATATGAACTCAGCTCAGAAATACTTAATAAGGTAACTTTTTAAAATTTATACCATGTTATAAAAATAAATCTAATTTTCAAGCTTTTAGAATAATAACTTTATACAGTTGCATCTGATACGAATTTTCGTATAGTTTTTTTTTTTTTGGAGAGCGCCAAACCCGTAAAATTATGATTGTAAGTTCAAAAAGATAACTTTCTTATGTGTAGCTGGCTTGTTCTTTTTATAAGAGTGTCGTCAAATTTTTTCTAGTTACATAAAAAATATGCAACATAAAAGCCTTAGTAAACAAGCCCCATCTTTTCGTTGCCGGGCGCGTTGTCGAAATTGAGTTGAATAAATTAAGTTGGCTGAAAACCGTTGAATTTTAACCCCACAGTGCGCGCGTGACGGCCGGCGGCCGACTATTGCGGAATTTTAATTTTACATCGCTTTGACGTTCCATTTAAGGGTTACAACCAATTTGCGGTCGACGCGAGCGCTTAAATGCAAAACACGTCGGAGTTAAAAACTAAATAAATGCTTTCGATTTGCTGCGTCTGTTATACAATATTCGAATTCTTCTTGATTGTTTGGCTCGTTTGTGCTATATTCTGACTGAGAAACGTATCTCAAAGCGCACCCTAGTGAAATAAGGTTATCAAAGCAAATCAAAGCAAAGGGTTTTTACTGACTTAGGCTTAGTTTAAGGATTTATGTTTGACGAGTTATAGTTGATTATATAGATAGTCAAAAAATTATTATTCTCTGGAAATGTTTATTGTCGTGTGAGGTCCTTATCGCTTTTCTTTTATTATTAATTAATTCTTTTATTGAATATGAATTATATTTAATAAAATAATCTTTAATAATAGATTGTATTTAAAAAAATCATAAAATCTAGACAATAATATAGATTTTAACAACACAACAAAATTCACTTTGTATCTATTGACATATAAACCTTGATGTATTTCCCAGAGTTATTTTATTGCCTAGGGTAACAGTCACTCATGTAATGGCTAAGTCTATAATTTTTTTAATAATAATCTTTACAGTATCATGAAATCTAAGGTTTTTTTTTTTAATTTTTACGAGAATAATTAATAATATTATATTTGTTTTATAATTCGTCCCTCAAATGATGGTATGATTTTCTTGTTGAAACGGTTTTATTACTTCATTACTTATATTTTATTTTTATGATTATGCGTGTTTTATTTTAAAGATATTTACTGTTATTGAGAATAGTGTGACATAATTTACCACAAAAATGAATAAATGTACAAATTTATTTAACATCAAGTTTTATTAATATGCTAGAATTCTTTTCTTGGTTTCAACTACATGACCGTAGACTGCAGTAAACTTCATCTCATTTCATCTCATTGTCAATTATGTTCTTGACTTCAACTTTTTTCCCACGCCCTGGACTTTTTCATGACTTGCTTACAGTGCAATACACGAAACTTTGCCGCTCTGAATTATCTGCGAATGTAATGATGCAATATGCAGATACCACGCTGCCCGACCTCCTTTTCTTCTCTCCCGTGTTCCTATTTTACGCCAAAGTGACGCTTGGCTAACTTCACAGTGGCAAAGATTCGTGCGTTGTATTGGACTTCTTACCATGCATTTTTTTTATCACATCTGCTCATCCGCCATCTCGTGTATTCTACCTGAACTATAAATTTATTTTTACCAAAATACATTATGGCCTATATTACTCAAAAGTCTTTCTATTAGTACAAGGATTTCGAAATTGGTTCAGTTGTTCCAGAGGTTACTTCGTACATACAAACAAATAAATTTTACCTTTTTTGTAATATTAGTATAATAACTTATAGATAAGTATAAGCTTACTGGCAAAAAAAATTGAAATCTAGCTTGTAGCTTGCAACTAAAAATTTTCTGTACCACTCCTATATATTATGCATATATATAGGAATATTTATTTTAAAGCCCATAAACGTAAAAAAAAAAACTATAAGCTCTACAGTGATGGAATCATCTGACAATAAATCATTATAACAACCTATTATTCCTGAGGTTAGTGCGTTCAAACATCCAAAAATACTCTACAGTTTTATATACATAGTAATTAGTATAGATGCCACTAGTTTTTGCTTGCACTCTATTCAGAGTGGATATTATTTTTAAAATAAAATACTTTTATTCCGTAATGAATAGTATACTCTCTATACCACTAGTGCTTACCTGCGCCTCAGCTTAAGTGGACATGTAACCAATTTCTCATTTTCTATTTCAATTATCTAAATGCTGTCATTGATACCAACCCAAACTTGTTTTCAATTTAAGTTCGGATTTCGCAGTTAGTTTTGATTTAGTCTTGTCCTTTAATCCAGTCTGACGTTCCTTTTTTTTTTATTGTGCTATCGTTCTCTATTCTGATGTTGATTCCGGTTTCTTTTTTTAATTATTGTATTGCAACACATTAATAGACAGTATAAAATATTATACCTATAATCCAGAAAATACTCTTATCCTAAATTTAATCTAAATTCTTCCAGTCGTTTATACGTAATAGATTTACGAACAACCAATCATCGTCTTAAAGTATCACATTTGTCATATACTATAAGCCATATTTTATATGACATCGAGTCCTATTAGTTTTATTTTTTTTTAATTCATTAACATTGATTGTAATATTTTATTTCGTATTATATAAAATAACACGTGAAATACATTATTACATATTAAGAATTGACAGCATTTAATAATAATACTCTTTTGTTAGATGTACGTTATTTGTAGTTTTTTAATTTTGAAGATAGCAATTTTCACATCATCATCATTGAGTTATTGTCTTTTAGCTTTGAATAATAATGAGGTTTGCAAACAGTATTATCTTATAAACATCATTAACAAGGCCAAGTGGATCATTAATATAAATAAAAACAGAAACGGGCCAAGGATTGATCCCTGTGGCACTCCCATACGGATTACAAATCCAGTCAATCTCATATCATTGACTTTGACCCTTGAACTCTGTTAATCAAATACGATTTTAGAAGGTTGAATGCACAACCCGCTATACCATAATGAGGTAGCTTCCTGATCAGTATTTTGTGATTTACAAAATCAAATAACTTGGAGAGATCGCAAAACACTCTTTTGTATCCCGCGAATCTTATCATGTTTTTAAAGTTATTTAACAAGCTCAACAGCAGCATTGATTGTTGAATGACCCCATATGAAACTAATTATTTTTGACTATTAAACTATTGCTGTAATGTACTGTACTTGTTTCACAATTTTAACTGACAAATCACGAAATTCAGCAGTCTTTTTCATTTCTTAAATGTCTTAATAGCCTCTTCCTAATTTACATATTTAATTTATAAGTTTATGCTACTAAGCGAAATATTTCCTTTCAATAAAAATGGAAGATGAATTGACAAATTTGATAGTTCAAATTAAAATATCAGCAAAAAATATTTCAAAGTCTTCAGCAACATCTGTCTTTTTTAAGTTTTATGTTTTATTTTAAACTGATACTTTAAACAGGTAGTAGTTTATGTATTAGAAAAGTGTGCTTTATTAACACACTAAAGCCAATGAAAAACAGTTTTACTATTGTTAAGCAATGAAAAAACATACAAACGAACAGACAGACAAACAAACAAAACCTATGTCCATTTCTTGGTATCAAACTATCACCGTAGCAAATTTTGGCAAAAATTGGTACAGCTATTTAGAGCTGTACCAATTTTTTAAAAACGTAACAGACCGACAAGTAGGCAGACAGAAATACTTTTGCGTTTATAATATTAGTATGGATTCTAGCTCAGATTGAACTTTATTCAAATCGTTTAATCTTCACGTTTGTTGATTCAGTATCTAATTAATTAAACCTAACTTATATCTACGTGCATATTACTCAATAAGATATAAGTCACTTCGTAAAAACATAAAGGTTATAAAAAAATCGACATCTACATAGTGTGATAGTACTCCCCGCAAGAAGCGAGTTTTTCGTGCGCGGAGTGCACAGATCGAAAAACACGCGTTTTTTAATTTGTGCACACCGCAAACACAGTCTGCAAGTTTGGGCCGATGTGCCAATTATGCTAAATTAGTAACCTACGTGCAGATAGACTAGCCAACTTTCAGTCACCTATACCTTGACGGATAAGCAAGACATCGTGAAAAAACCTCGAAAACGGTGAAGTTTAAATAAAATTTTTCATGAGATATGGAATAATATTAAAAAAAAATAACATTCCACGACACTCATTAGGACAGCATGAACTACTCTATCAGAGGTATTTCGCGCTCGTAAGATCTGCATTTATGTATAGTAGGTCCAATATTTTAATTGATTCCCTTGAATACCTATAGTTCACTTAATATACCACAAATATTTGAAATTTAAAGTTCATTTCAAAATTTCATATGTTACGTTTCTTCTAAAATGTAGGTTTTTAAAAGCTGATATTGATATAAATAGTGACCGACTTGATGTGTTTTGATATTTTATTTTTTAAATGATATATATCTAAAACAAAGTCATGAAATTGAATTTAAGGAACATACAAAAGTTTTTATGAACATTTAGAAGCGTTTAAGCACATATGTCATTCTTGTGTAATGAGTGGTGGTCACCAAATAATTACAAGCCTTCCTTCGAGATTTATGCTTACCATTTGGCGCACAGCCTCCAACTCGGGTTAGGCCAGTACTAGAAGTCTAACCCTCCAATATAAAAGAAAGAGACTATGGGGGGATATACCTAAAGCAACACATTTTCTGAAACGCGAGATAATTCACCTAAGGGATTCCAAGTAACAAAATTTTTTGAGGTCCTAGGTGACCCGCAGAAGAAAACATTGTCGCCATATAGGTATTATACAGGATTGATAAGAGTCGATTTACGAGCCCCATATAGTAACACACACGCATTATCTGCGTTATGCATATGCTTAATACCGATTATTTTTAATACCAATGTAATTGTAATAGAAATTCACATAGTTAAGAGACATTGTATAATTATTATTATTGCATTTATTGTAGATATTAAAAAAAATGTGATATTTTATATTTTTATACACGAAATAAATTGAAATGCAAATTCAACACGTCGTAGACGAAGTAATAACATTTCTATGGCGCGTTCTTGTTTACGCGCTATGCGCCATCTGTTATCGACACAAAGCATTGTGGTACATGATTAAATAATCTTATAATACAATAATATCGCATCATACTGTAATTGTAGATTATTAATAGATTTATTGCCTCTTCAAATAAATAATTGAATGTAATACCAAAATGCAAATACCTAAATTTCAAACTCCAAAAATTACTGAATATCACTGATTGTCCTACATTACCTAAAGTACCAAATATCTAGGCAGGATACTGGCAAAAAAAGAATCAACCCCATCGACAGACATCTAATAAATTTTCATTCAAAGGTGTTGTTAAAATGATGATTCAACAAAAATCGAAAAACAATATGACTGTTTTAATAAGTTGGCGCAGGTACTTCCATGTAATAACTTATTAATTTTACATGTTAAGCTTAGGAGTTTAACTGCTGATTACCAGAATCTAGAAGCACTAATAACTAGGCTTGACGAGAAACTGGATATTGTAGCAATGAAACGTGGAAACTGGAGAACTAAAAGTTTTATAAAATTGATTATTATATTATCTACCACAACAATGGGAATATTAACAAAGCCGATGGTGTAGCGATATATATAAAACCCTCACTATCACACTCCGTAATAAGTGAAATAAACAGAGACATAAAATTTTTGGGTTGTATAGATGTTATGATATTAATGTGTACAGTTTTAGCACGCTATTAAAAGACTATTAAAAAAAAAACAGAAACAAATGCATATAGTCAGACTAGGACACGATAAATCAATTTGAAATATACATTGTACGTTTTACTTCAAAATTTTAAACGTGTATAAATTAATTATCGTCAACGGCAGGAGTAGAGAAGATTATTTTTAAACCGTTCACGAATATAGAACTATTAAATACGGAGAAAAAAAACCTGGTAATATTTCAGATGCATTGGAAATTAGAGAACATAAATTATTCAGTACGATATTATGCGAAAGAGGACCAACCGGTGTCGCCGCCCCGTGCTGCGGTAACGAGAGCGCGAGCACTTTCCACTTTGAAGATTAGTTTTTGAGTCGTCCTTAATAGCTGACTCGGCGGAGCGTCTTCAATGCAAATGACCTGAGCCACGTTCGGAATCAATTCAAGAGTCGCCGGGGCTCTCGCGGGCCGCGGGCGGCGCGCACCACCGACGGCCGTGGGATCGAATCGATGAGCTATATGAAGCTTTTGTACCGCTGATAGCAGCTCTGGATCCTTTTCTCAGTTAGAATTTGGCAGAGCAAGGAGTCGTCGAAATCGCAGGTCCATACATACATGAGAAGCTCCTGAGAGTCGGTGTTGACGGTTCAGTAAAGTAACTAAGTTGACAAATCACAAATCTTCAATATATTTGATGCTGATTGCGTTTATACATTTTAAAAAGTTAAAAAGTGTATAATTCTAATGTTATGCCTTAGAATAGGCTACTTTTGGGATTAAATGTGTGTCATAAAAAGCGAAACTCTTATAGAATTACTCTCTATTTGTCTGTCTATCCGTCTGTCACAGAAAATTTTCTTGTACACTACTTGACGAAAATTTTCTTTAGTAATAGATAGAGTGAGTCTAAACACGATATATGCTATTAAAAGAAATCTGATTTTTGAGATTAAAAAATCACATAACAATTGAATCCAGTTGATTGACATGAAAGGTAAGTAAAAACGAAAAACGCGTAAACAAAAAGTTCGTTGCGAAAAATGCATTTTATTTATTGATAATTTTCATATTCACAGTTATATGAATAATTAATAATGTGCAAATTCAACGATTTTCCCGAAATTAATGTTGAAACTAGTCAGGCAAGCTTTTTTTAGTAAATAATATAGAAAACTACTAATGTTATGTTAAATACTTAAACGATGAGTATTTAAATTGCCACAGGAAACGAAAATATTTATGAAAAGAATAAAGTGTGTATAAAACATGTTGACCAATGTCTTGTCCATTGTTATTAATTTTTATTAGTCTACTCTGTATTACGTATTATTTACACGAAGTAGTTGAGTTGAAACATAAACATGCAATTCATTTTTGTTAGGGTTCCCGACCAAAATGGCAAAAATGGAACCCTTATAGTTTCGTCATGCCCGTCCGTCCGTCCCGTCCGTATGTTTATTCAAAACTATAAAATGTAAATTGAGGAAATTTAGAGTGTCGCTGTACTGTATAAACCGCTACTTAGTTTGGTGGTTAAATAACAAAAATAAATATTTCTAGGGACACACACCATGTAACAGAAACTAAAATTTTTTTTCAACAAACATCAACGTGTGGCATATATTTCGACAATCCTATTAAAAACACTTTAAGCTTTCAAAGCATTTTTTTCTGATAACGTGAATAATTCCTAAAATGAACGCTCTGAAAGTTGCAGAAAATGTGTCCCCCCTCCTCTTTTTTCGAAACCGTATATCCAAAAAAAAAAGAAAACAATAACGGGGGTAATAATAAATGCTTTCAACGAAAATTATTTTGAATACGGTCGGATATACTGATTTTGAGTTATTACCGGAAAACTGTGCTTTTCAAAAAAAAGACGTAAGTGCCATGAAGATATGCTCTTTTGCTGATGTACTTTAGTTTACACTAGTTTGTTTGTTTTCTAGTTATAGGCGACTAAAGTGCTTATAACTATTCTCTGCGGGAAACATGGAAAAAGTGTAACAACGTACTTTTTTATCTGTAGTATATTTCTTTATAATGATGCCTTTGAAACCTTATGATGAGCATGTTCAGACATGCTCTTGGCCAGTTTTTTTTAGTTATTTCAAGCTAATGTCAGTGGAGCAAGGCAGGTATGCAAGCATAATACTCGGTAGAGGTATACACTTTCTACTTACTTTTCTGGGAAATAAACCGAGTTCATAATTAAGGAACAGTAAAAAAATTTAAAATACAACAGTAGATACTGCGATGATTTATAGTACAGAATCTTATCACACGAGGTCGAAATGCACTTGATGGATTTTAGAAGCACCCAGTTTAATATTTCCTTCTATTTATTTATGGAAGTAGAACAGTGTGCATAACTTGCAACTTTACACTTATATTAAAAGACCATTTTTGTAAAATCATATTAAAGCCTAAATTATAGTGCCGATTTTGAAATAAATTGAATTTGACCGATAAACTTTATTAATCAATCTATTTGCGTTTATTCATTCAAACTTACAAGTTTGGATTTTACAGTACGAGCCTGACTTCATAGCCGATGACAAGTCGTGTCACAATAACAAGTTTTCTTAATTGCTCTTTATTATACCGCTATATAATAAATATTAACAACATTTATTATATACTTAAATACAGATTATAAAACCCTCGTTACACTACATAATAAATATTTTAATTGTATTCTATATCAATGATATATATGTAACAAAACATAGTAGGTAAATTTACATTTAATAATTAATATTTATGAAAGTAGACAAATATTCATTTTTGACATCTCCAATGTGTATCGAAAGCTCATGAAAATTCAGCGAGGCGCAGTTTCCTGAAAACTGAAATTTTCAAAAGCAATAACGCCCGCGGGCGGCGGCGTGCAGCTCTCGAGCGGACGGAGTTATGTACTTGGACCACATACGTCCTATTTTTTTTTTTTTGTAATATGAAATATTGTTTTTCTTTTTTTCCTTTAAGCTGTCGTATTTATTACGTAGAGATCGAGAAGCTAAGGTTTTAGTCCTTAATTTTTATTGAGTATTAAGAATTTTTTTCTCTTTGGAATTTAATTAACTAACCAAAATTCATTAAACCCATTGAGATTTAATGAATTTAGGTGATTAAATGAATTAGTGAATTTTGGATTAATCTTGGTATTCTCAAATTTCAGTCATTAAATCATTTCAGATGTATTTAAAGACTAAATACTTGTAGTGTATTATTATTTTAGTTATTGGTGTCGTATTTTATATTTATTCAATTGCTTTTCTAGATTCAGTTTCAAATAGTTCAACATGATATTTGAAAACGCGGCCGAGAAAGAAGTCTGTTTACTGTGCTGTTGTTATGTTACCTTTTGTGACCTAATAAAAATGACAATTCGATTTTTTTTTGAGGTACACTATTCCATTACAAATCAAAAGTTTAACTTTTTGGTCCTATATTTCACAAGCAAACCAAAAACTTTATCCAAATAATCAATTGAAGTAACTCTTCCTTAGATATCAGTCACCGGCGCACTCAGAGCAGGCAAAGTGCATGCATGTGCTCTTCCAGCTCCTTTAACACCAACTCAGGTGCTGTAGACTCGGGAAGCTTGCCGCCTGTCCAGGGGCTCGACATGGTACAGTGCACGTCTCGGGAGCGTTGTTGCTTTGCCGTCAGGGCAATACGCAACTGCAAGAAAAGGGGCTTCTTGGAGCAGAGTGAGCCATCGCCGCCCGAGTGACGGGTCTATGAGTGAGCGTATCATGATTCACTGGTGACGAGAGGTGCACCGTGGCATTTGTAGTCAGAAGTTTGACGTGAATCGGCTGGCCATCACCAGGCGTCATTTTCCGCATTCATTATCTATGTTTTCCTTCTTTTTTATTGAATACAATTGATTGGTTCACGCTATTTCTTTCAATGCATAAAACTAAACCTTATTTTATGAATTTCAAAGAAATTATAGAAAATTGTTAAATTTCCCAATCAAAAAAACATTTAAAAAATATTTTTTTTTATATTTAGAAATTCGTTTCTAGTACATTTAAAATAAAATAAAAACAGAAAAATATTATGGAATCTTATTGATACAATATATTGTTGTCCATAAAAATCTTCCAAAGGATCATCAAATAATTTTGTGTTCAAAATACTAAAGTTCAGAATCGAAGGACTAAGAAAGTTTATTGGGAGTCACTTAATATTTGAAAAGAAGGTCTACTGCTGAATTGTTTTGAAGATAAAAATGCTCATTGGCCAAGAAATGAAAAAGTCTTCCAAAAGAGGAAACAATGAATAACTTAGCATTTATACTGTATTTTTTGCCGGAGAAAATATTTGTTGATATAGGAAAATATTTAATATGAGCTACTGTGATAGTCCAGCAGGATATTCCCCACCCTTGTCTGAAAAAAAAAGCAAATTCAATATGTGAAGGTTTTCACCTTTTAGTGTTTTTATTATAATAATTCGCTTGTACATTGTAAAAATTGGAATTATATTTATCGGTAAAGACAAAAAGTCATGAAACTCGGATTTGTTGTACCAGATGATCCAAAGTGTAAGTCAAATCTTCAATAGGCATTGAGTCTACATGGAGGTCGTGATCTCCATGTAGACTCATGATTTGTCTGTCTTCAAGATAGGTATTATTGTTCGACACATATTGCGAGATTGCAAAAGAATTTTAGGTTAGTACAGACTAAGCGTCCGAACGTGCGTTTAACGCGTATTCAAACGCCTAATGTGTGCTAACTGTTAGAAAATATATAGAATTTACACGATATGACTAGCTTTTTCCCCGACTTTATTTGCATAGATATAGAAACATTTATTTCAACATTTATTGAATTTTATCACAGTTTCACTTTGTGTCCTAATTCCAATCCCAGTTTTATGTTCAATTCTCATTTTCGCAGTCCCAATCCTCATTCTTATTTCTATGACAGTTCCAGCTTCGGTCCTGTTTTTGGACTAGTTTCCGATTTCAGTCATAATATGGCAATTACTTTTAGTTGATATAAGAAATAGATAAATTTATTCCTAAATCTGAAATAAAAAGATTGTGATATGGTGAATCTCAGCGATGTGTGGATAGAAATCTTATAAAATAACAACGAATTTATTTTTTTATTGTAAAACATGGGAGCAACTAACGAAGAAAGTCTGAAAATGAATAGAAAGTGCCCATTACAAATTAAACGATTTACGGCATGCATTAGCATAATTTTTATCTTGTTGAAACTCAAAATGGTGGGACTGTTTCTAAGTCCGAATCTTTTATACTAAAAAACTTAAATTTTTTACGATTTCTTTTCTTTATACAGCACGAAACAGCGTATTTCTTAAGCCGATTTTTCGAAGGGAAAATACTAGACTCGGACTACGTCAACTTTGCTATAACAATCTGCCAATTATACAGGTTTTCATAAAAAACATTCGGTTTTGTATGAAATGATCTTTTATAATCATTTATTTTATACGAAATGAACTTTACACGAAATATTCGGTTTTTCATTAAATTGTCGCAAATTGGTATTGCAAGTTAGCGTGGTCAGCCTTTATATCAGCTCATAATCTTCGCATTACAAAGGACAGGTGTGTTCTTTATTCGCTCGTTCTTTTCTACTGGGAATCGGGGAATATCACATATCTACCACAGTACGAATATATTTGTTTTAATTATCAATGCAACTATTAATACTAAAATTGTAAGCCAAGCTTTGGAACTCTCCAATAGTTTTTGAATACAAATTTATTTGTACTTTTCCCAATATTATTCCGTATTCTAAAGCGATATGAACTGAAAATTCCATGAAATATCATTCGCTTAGCAATAATTAATAAAACCAATAATAATACAGGTCGATGAAATCTCAAACAATACGCCCAACCTACGAATTTTGAAAAGCTACAACAAAGGTTCCATAAGTGAACGGTTCCAGCGATGCTAATCACTTTTCAGGTGTTTGATTTTATAAAAACGTTTGTCATTCTTGTGTCATATTTGAAACACGTCACCTCACTGGGATCCACAACATTTTTATGTTAAAAAACATATACCAGCCTTAGTAGGCCCTTTTTTCGAATACTATAAGTGTTTTAAATTTTATTTCAGTGATTAGTGCTATTCATTCATAAATTTTGACATGCATATAAAATATTGTAGCAAAGGTGTGGAAGATTAATTTTTTTAAAATACAATAATTAATCGAAATAGTCTTTGCCTCTTTGTTAAGCTGATCCTTAAATACATGAAACAGAATAAGATAGCCTCTTAAAGTTCACTTTTGACGCTCTTACGTTTGTTAAATTTGAAATGATTTCACCGACAACAGATATGAATAAATTACTTTGTACTTATACTAAATATTAAATAGTTACCAACAATAATCAGACAATACGCCCTGCCATGCATACGGATAAAAAGGTATCATTCAGGCAGGAAAGCAGTAAAGCAGACTCGACTTAGAAAGAAGATCTATAAAAGTAGCTTTAAACATTCTAATAAGAAACCGACTAATCTCCACCGATGCGACAGAACGGAGTTATCGCGGCACGCGTTTTCGCGAATATAATGACGTCGCGTCGAAACGAATGCCCGCGCCTGCTAAGGCCTACCGTAATTCGTGCCGGTGCGGGCCTAATTGAAAAACATCGGTGCTCACGCGCGGCGCGCGCTAAATCAAAGGCTTTTCACTGAATTCTCTCACGGAAATATAGGCTCGTTCCGGCTGCAGTTTATACTCGCACCCGGCTCTTATTAGGTCTCGTTTGGCTCGTTATTGATGGGTTTCCATTAGCCGGTTAAATTTTGAGCTCCTTGAACAGGGGAATTGTTTAAATTTCAAAAACGGATAGAAGACATCGTCTTCTTTTTCTTTCTAGTATTTATTTCTTTTTTTGCTCCTCAATGTGTATTGATAAAATGCGTTTTAGCTTTTGGAATACTTTTGTTTTTATAATACATCAAAATTGAAATCGTACCACGCAGAAATTTGAGATCTCTGTCTATCTTTCTAGAAAATAGGCATAAGTTTTTAGAAATAAACTAATAGAAATTACGATAAGTAACACTGGAAGGTTGCTCAGATTTACGGCGTTTTTTCCGAGGATGTCTTTCAGTAGGATAACGTCAAGTGCGTAAAAATTTCCATGGTACATCTTTAAATATAAATCATGTACAATACTTTATTTTTCTAACATTATTGATGGATATTAAACTAGACCATCTTAGAATTTCCTTATTTCTTGTTGCCTCCATTCTTAAAACACGATTCTTATATAGGTACACACACGCACGCATGCACGCACACACATACACACACACACACACACACACACACACACACACACACACACACACACACATCACACACACACACACACACATATGCATATATATATATATATATGCATATGTGTGTATATGTGTGTGTATGCATATATATATATATATATATATTCCTTTCATTAATTTTCATTAGAACAAAGTTTCATTAAACAAGGACGCTCTATAAATACTACGTAAAGGTAGGCACCTCCCGTGTGTTCATTTCACTTTCTTGTTTCTTCTACTATATCAAACTAAAACCATATTAAATTATTCTTTTTTGTAATAAATAGTTATTCAAAATAATAAAAAAATCATCTTCAATTACCGTTACTTATTTTGTGAGAACATTTTCATTTACTCTTTGTGTTTTGAGGTTTGATGAAACGGAGTTTATTTCGAAAATCAATGTAACTTTTTAAGCTAACACATAATCTCAAAACTTTAACAATCGTAACTTATCCTAGAAAAGAGAACCAATCGACAAGCTTAAATTAGACAGTTAAATGCCAGATAATGGTCAACACGCCGCCTATTACGCTAACACCCACCGCATCGGGGGCGCCGTCCCAAGTATCCGCGTACTTGTACTCACCACCTGCGAAGCTGTCGCTACCTTAAACCGCGAGGTGATCCCCAAAATAAATGAATGCTTTGCGCGAGACTGTTATAAATGAATTTGATGCGCAAACGCTCGCTATCCATCAACGTCGCGCCCGAGATAAGCTGCCGTTTTGTCATATTCCTGCTTAGATTTATGATCTTTTTCTTATCCACTTCTAAGCTTTTATCACACACTTAACTTTGTCAATACGGTTAGTTATCGTTTGCTTTGACGTTAACTGTAGTTTCATTATTTTTCCTTGCGTGTGGTCTCAAAAGACGTAGGTTGTGTTGCAGGATCGGAATTTTACATTCATACATTTGTCATGTACTCGTGTATTCTTTGATCTAGCAAACAAAAAAAAAATATATCCGTATATGTCTCTTACAACTAATATGAACATTGACGAATAGTTTTTACACAGTCATAACTAATTTAAACCCAAATTGTATCGTTACTTTATACTTTTCTTAGTTATCTTAATTATCGTCCTACTTTATTTTAATCTTTTCAAATAACCCTAGCGATTACATTGTTGTTACAAGGTGAAAGGCAGAACAGTATGAATAAAAAATGTAATGAAAAACAACTAATGCTATTAAAACAGGGGCTGCTTCGTTACATCTATTAAAAAGTTTCCATTACCTTTTATCAGTTTTACAAGTATATATTCAACTGAAATAAGTATAATTAAATATTAATAATTTGTAATAAAATTTAATGTTAAAGTAAATTGCCTCCGTTTTGAAATTCTTGAAACAAGCACACAGAATCTTAAATAGTTCGACTCCATTTACCATTTCCATTTACCAACATATTATTTTTGATTTTACTACTCCCACTCAATAAGTACTAGCGCCATCTTGTTACGACAACTTATTCACAAACACTCCGGTTGACGGACGGACGGGCCCTTTTTAAACTTTCGTCTCTTCGTAGCGATGTGTCCGTTAATATTTCAGTGAACGAACAACGAGTTCGTTAAGACCCTAAAGATTCATAGTTCCGATAAGGTAGCGGGACGGGCTGCGCACGCGGCGCATTAAATAACGAACAATGTCACGCTGCAAATTACACCGGCCGAAAATATGGCTCTAATATCGGTGACCGGCGGCCGCGGAGGCTCGCACTTAATTAACATTCGGCGGACGCGCCGCCCGCGCCGATGTTACTTGAATTTAAAAATAAGCCGGGGGTATCCTTTTAAATTAAATTTCCATCGGCCCGCCCGCCCGGCGCCGTTTTTACGTGCCCTTAAAAAAGCAGTTAGCGCCGCGACTCCTCCCCGGTATAACTCTGAATATAATTAAGGGCGAAAATTAAGAAAATAAACTTTAATGGCTTTTAACGGCTTAAGTTCAATCTTCTTAATGAAAATTACAAATTGTAATATTTCGATGTAAATGCGGATTTAAACATCACGTTAAGGTGGATAATTAATTTACAAGGAAATCCGTTCCTGGGTAAAATATTTATAAATATTGTTTATTGGTTGAAAATTGAATTTATTCAACACGATGTGGAAATTTATTCGACGATTAAATTGAACCATCGCCATGATTTTCTATCAATCCGTCAATCCATCGGTATAGAGTCGACGGATGTCTAGATTCTGAATTCACTAACCGTCTTATTCAGAGTCGTTAGTCTAACTTTAAAACGTGCTTAAACAACTGTTTAACGCTTTTTTTACAAAAAAATCTATTCGGAAATCTTGTTTAAATTATAAACACTGTTTACACCTTGTTTAGCCGTCGTACAATTTAAACATAGGCAAAGGATGTTTAACAGTAGTCTAAGGATTGTTTTACTGAATATTTGACGTAGGTTGTCAAAAGTGACATTTAATTGTCGTGATATTGTCATCAAGTTAGAATTTGATTTCTATAAATTGCGAATTATTAATTCGAAGCGCATTCATAAATTTTATATATATATATGTTATTATGTAAATACATACTTTTGATTACTTAGATGCCAGATACTTAATATTTTCGAGTTTTTTAAAACATTTTTTGATCAGAATGTTGCCATTATAACGCTTAAACACGGTTTTAGTTAGACTGCAGTCTAAGTGACATTCTGGATTGCTTAATGCCTAAACACCCTGTTTAAGAAGTAAACAATGTTTAGTTAAACTACCGTTGAACGATGTTTTAAATAAGGACTCTAAATAAGGCAATAAGATGTTAGTGTGAAATTATCGAAAGCCTCTAAATTAAAAATCTTACTCTATTTCAAAAAAAACTCAGCTTAGGACTACTAAAAATAATTATCATCACAACAGTTTTGCACGTCTTAGAACGCAAAGCGATTGAGTAGCAGTCACTTTCGATATTTCAAGGCAATGGCCAATTTTTTGGTCATAATTATATTCATATTGCATTTATAAGATAATACGAGCAACAAAAAAAACCACTATTATTTTCAGTTTTGATATTTCTATGAAACATCATTCTCGTTAATATAAAAAAAATTGAAAAGCGATTGACTTCGCAGAACATCCATAAAACTTCCCGCTATGATATTTTATCGTTGTATTTTTGAGGTCAACCGATTTTATGCAACTTCATACAACTGTTTGAATAAAAGAGTTGATTAGATTTCGGTGTTGGTCGATAGGACAGTTTCAGAGTTACTTCTAAAGAATAAAAAAAATTTGAAAATCCTATTTGTAAGATTTCTCGAAATCTACTTGGTGGAATCATTTAAAATTTTCAAGACGTCTAACTTGAGTGAACCACTTTTGAATGCCGTAAAATTAGTTTCGAGCGGTTAAACCTTCAATGACAATTTCACATACGTACAAACACGTACGCACGCACGGACGCACGCATATACATACCGAAAATTTTCATAGCGGGACGTTAATAAAAATAAATAAAAAACAATAAATAAAATAAAGCTATGAAAAAATCATCTTTCAAGTCCCATTCTTAGTATGATTTAAAAATATAAATCTAGACATAGGCGCAAATAAAGCTTTTCCCACAATGTAGTTGGCAAGCAAAAATTATAACAATTAATATAGAGGGAGATTTTGACAATTAATCGATTGGCACCTTACTACAGCCATAAGCAATGGTCGTAGTAAAGTACCTATTGACCCTGATTTAAATTTAAATTTAAATAATATCTAAGTTGTTGCAGTATACAGTTTGATTTCCACAATTAAGCTAATCAGCACCTGAATACAGCAGATGAAAAATCTGATCATTTCTATTTGTGATAAAACTACTTTGGTTATATACATTTGATCGGAATTACGTCAATTCTGCGAGATATAATGTGAATCAAATATTTAAAAAAAGCGTTTTTCGTAATGATTTTTGGCTTTAAAAATTTGAATTTTTTGTTAATAAATTGGGATACATTAATAACAAAAATATAGAGCGATTATTATTTATTGGTTGTTTACTTGCGAGTCTGTTTCGCAATGAAAGTATACTTAAAACTAAATAAACTTATTTTAATAATTATAACAATTATTAAATGACAGCAACATAAAATCTGATAACAGCAACATGTATATTATAATACATACGTAGTATTTCAAACTAGAGCTTTTTTAATTATTATATCTTAATGAATATATAATAATTAAAAACGTTCTAGAATATAAATATACAACGTTAATTGTGTATTATAACAAATTTAACCAGTCGTGGCTGAGTGTCTTTTTTTATATTCAAATAAAAGACAAAAAAATAGAAAAGTATCCTTAATTTTATTTGTTACATATATTTATCCGTGATATTGTTGTAAGTACGACATTTTACACCTTTTGAAGATTTCTATAGAAGATATAGAGATAACTAACTATTCTAATGGTTTTATTAATTTTATTATTATTAATTTTATGGTTGAGTGTATATGTTTTGTATTTCATTGATTGTGCATTTTCATACATAATAAGAGTATACATCGAACTATTAAACCGACTTTAGTATACTTAAAACATATGAAATCGTTGAAGTCTGCAAAGGGGTGTATGCAGCGGCAACATAATAAAACAAACAACAACAAACAACAAATACATATTCTTGTCGATATCCGGATCACGACGTTTTTATTTAAATTTGACCTTTAAATTTTAAAGGCATAAAGGGTTGAATAGGCGCTTACCTATTTAATAAGCTGTATATATGCTATTTCAAAAAATATCTATATCGTATGAGATAAAAGCTCATTAAGTAATCTATTATTACTTTACAATGGCATTAACGTTAAAAACACGGAGTGTTTTTAAAAAAAGTAAAAAAATAATTGCGTATTCTTCTACTACTTAATAATCAACTTACTTTTTCTACTCATCAATATGTAGGTACGATCTATGTGTTTACCACGCAAGAAGGTAGGTAGACACCTACCCACTTCAAATTTATCTCAACACGTGCCTATGAATAATAAAAAATGATCAAAATATTTTTTAGAGTTCTCCTAAGTAAAATGAAATAAAAATATTAGACTACTTGAAAGTCAATCAAATTATTACGATAATATAATGTAGTTACAATTATTGTTATTTTGGAATCGATGTCATCTAAGAAAACACTACAATATATTTATCAATAGATTAAATTTTATGTAAAATTTCTATGTAAAATTTAATTTGTTTTTTTATTTTGTTTAACTACTATCGGTTTACGAAAAAAAAGTTATGTTTATCTTCTAAGTGTATTATATCTATAAAAATTAGAACTGACATATGAAAATTTATTTTTTTCTGTATGCAATCACCGTCGATGTATCTATAGATAAATCAATGATATGTACCGACAAGTTTACATACAATTATTTTTAGAGACTTGCTAACGTTTATTAACTGAGAAAAATAAAAATATTAACGTGGTCACCGTTTTGAAAATGTAATCTTCTACAACAAAAAAAAATTAGCAAACAAATAAAGTCAGTAAAAGATGACACTAATTGATTTAAATGAAGAAGTTTACATCCAAAACTCCACGTCTGTCTGTCAGTTTGTCCGTTTATATCTTATTCGCGCTATAACCGCTTATCCGATTTAGAAGTTCTTTTTTAATTCGTTACTATGTTATCTAGCTAAGTTATAGCTTACTTTATAGTTACATAAAGTTGCATACGAAATAAACAGTGATGATAATGGTGAGCCAAGTTGGAAAAAATACGCTTTTGAGGCATTTAAATGGCTTACGCTGAGTAAGCCGGAAGAAATAATATGTGAAATTAATACGATATACAATTGCAGATTTTAAAAAAGACCTACAAACGTCCCGGAATAGCATATGCCTATCTTGTAAGGGTGATCCACGACAAGCAATTCTTTTTCTTTAAAATAAAACCCAGCTTTCGACAACGGGGAATCGACTTGGCCGCAATAAAAAACTAGAAATGTAGTATAGAAAGGGGCCTTGATATAGAGGAACTATATTTTCTCAAATCAGGAAATAAAAAAATACATGGAATTTCTTAAATATCTAAAATTACGTTACAATTAAAAAAATACTTATATTTTATCGTTATTTATCTCATATTTTAAAATATCTAAGTAAATTCCTGTGTACCTACTTTATAAAAAAAAAATCTAATTATTTATAAAACAAATTCTGTATTCCACGCAAGCGGAGATACATAAATATTATATATCATTGATTCTTAGACAAAAGTTCCAAAGTTGTGTACCAAATTTTATATTTAAATAATACTCTACTATCCAAGCTTATCTAGATTGGTGCCACTACTAACAAAGTTTTGTATAGAGTTGGTTTCTCAGATATGTTGTTAATGGTTTTAATGAAACCTTGCATAGCAAGTAGTGTGTAATATTTATAAAAATAGCCAGGATTTAAAACTAATTTAAATTTTCCCGCAGAATGTTATCACATTCGAGCAAACTTGAAATTCGCTAAGAGTACTTTGGTCCCTAAGGTACGTGTATTAATTCATTACACGGGAAATATTATTTTTGGTCAGTTTTTACGAAATTCATTAATAAACTAGCTTCCGCCCCAAGCTCCGCTGATATGAAGCACTATGTTTTTTCCATCTTTTGTATGGATCGACTATGCTGTCAATCATGATTCTCATTCTGCCACTTTTTATTCCGATTCCGGTTTCAGTTTTGACCAATTTCAATAACACAGACTCTTACGTCAAAAAGAAACATACTATTCAATCATTTTATTATACAGTATGTAGTAGAATAAACACAATGGTCTGGTCGCAGACTTCCTTAACACGTCGGTGAAATACGGATTAAAATTTATTCACACGTTTTTACGTGATGCACGTACAAATAAACACCAAGAGATGATAATACTAGAAGCTATTGAAAAGTATTTTGTTATCGATCCTAAGAGTCACCATTTTTTTTTTCAAATATTTTCATTTTACCACCTTTCTATCCTCTACAGTTTTTTTTATTGACTTCAAAAAAAGGAGGACACATTCAATTCATCTGTATTTTTTTACGCGATACCTCCGTTAATTGTGAGTCGATTAAAAAAAAAACTGTCAGTTTTAGGCATACACACCAGAAGCACAAACTTCTTAGCTTCTCAAACTTGTAAACAATATTTTTGGGTTGTTTCTTGTTGTTTATTACATTTAATCAATTGTATTTTTAACATTACTTTTATCAATTTTCATATATAATTTGAACTATTGCCTCATTATCATCATTATCATATGAAAAATTGATACTATAGGCTTACAGTAACTAAAATAATAAACCAACAATTTTGATTTAAATCTATGAAAATATCTTATAACACGGCATCAATTGTTGTTTTGTATCTCGTAGTTTATGTTGATCATTGGACATAGTCAATTAAAACTCTTTATTTAAAAATGGAAGACTTGTCTGTGGTTCACCAAGGCAAGACGATGATCATGTTGATGATGATGGTATTCCAGAAACATCGACGAGTAACCTCAAATATTATAGGTACCTACAGTGTTTTGAGCTATTTTAGCTATTTAAGTTATTCATATGTTTGTATCTGGGTGACATGATCTTATGGTGCTGAGATGATGATGGAAGCCACATCACTCCTATATGGTTAAAAATTAACTAATAATACAGAAATTTTTAGTCAGAAACTGCTCTTTAATTGCAACTAGTAACCTTCGAGCCTAGGATCATTTGTTTCAACAAATACCATATAATTACATTGGCATCGAGGATTTGATGATGGAGCTAAAGCGTGGATAGTGAGAAATGGAACTCTTCAGCACTTAATACTGAACTCCTCAAGTTTGGACTCATTCGTTTCATTGTTATGAGTCTTTTGCATTAGATTTTGTAACGATAGTCTAATGATGGAATCAGGAAGTAGATAGTCGAACTATAATGAATTATACAAAAAGTATAATAACACTTTCCACTGAAACGTTGAAAGTAAATTGAATCTAAAAAAAGTGACTACGAAAATTTCTTAAACTAAAGGGTCATTAATTATAATTTCTAAATCAACAACAATTTTACGTGTTTATATTTCTTTTGTAGGCTTTACAAATTATTATTATTAACTTTTTTGTTTATGAGCTTTTTGAATACCATATTGATACCACATACAAAATCTGCGATACAAAATATGAAAAGCAGCAAAACAATTAGTTTTATTTATATATATTCCAATAAAGTGGCTAAAATTATTAGTTGTATCATTTAAAACACAGGATTGTGAAAACCTATCAGACCTGAAACATGTTGTTGCTAAATATTAAATATATTCTTCTAAAACATTAGTATTTAATGGCGCATGATAATTTAAGATTAAATACAGTAGCATATGAAAAGGAAATCACTTTCTTCATGTATAAAATACTTAAAACAAAACAATATCTGCAGTTTTCTATAAATTATTCTGATATAATTATTATTTATTTATAAAAAAAGTGTAAATAAAATCTCTTTTTAATTTCACTAGTTTACACGGTTTTCATACCCCAGCTGAAAGTTGTTATTTTATTTTGTGTTCAGGTAGAACTATCCAGAAAAAATAATAAAAAAATTCTGTCACGTCTGGTTTAAAAAATATTTATTTTGTTGAAGGGAAATACAAAAATTTTAGGATTAATACAAAAATAAATTAAAAATGACTAATTTTTGCTTTCTTTTTATAGTTATTTGAATCAGTTTCTCTTATGATAGACCAACAGTAATCCCCTAACATATTTTCATCCCAAAATCCTTGATGTCGTTCTTCGAAAGTCCTTAAATCTTGGTGGAAACGTTCACCCTGTTCGTCACTCATACTTCCTAAGTTTTCAGGAAAAAAATTCAGATGAGAGTGTAGAAAGTGAATCTTTAATGACATGTTTACTCCCATATCATGAAAGTTTTTCAATAAATTGTTAACAATTTCTTCATAATTTTCACTTTTTTTATTTCCCAAAAAATTTTCTACAAGCATTTTAAATGAGTTCCAAGCAGACTTTTCTTTAACCGATAAAAGGTTTTCAAACTGAGAATCTTTCATAATTTTACGGATTTGTGGACCAATAAATATACCCTCCTTCAGTTTTCTCTCTGTAATGTTTGGAAATATTTTTTGCAAATACCGGAAAGCATCACTGTTTTTGTCAAGCGCCTTTACAAAGTTTTCATGAGCCCCAGTTTGATGTGTAAAGGGGGTAAAGTGACGTTATTTGGATCGACCAACAGCTCGTGATTAATGTTCATTTTGCCCGGAATATACTCATTTCGAACAGGCCATTCTTTCCTTACATAATGATGTTGTTTCGCTCTACTGTCCCACAAACAAAGGAAACAACAGTACTTCGTGTAACCACCCTGCAATCCCACTAACATACCGATGACTTTGAGGTCACCGCACACTTTCCATTTATGTTCTTTATACTTTATTAAATTAATCAAAGTACGCATCGTTTCATAGCTCTCTTTACAATTCACTGCGTGTCCTATTGGTATGGAAGGTTTCTTATTTCCGTTATGTAATAAAACAGCTTTGAGACTATATTTTGAAGAATCTATGAATAGGCGCCACTCTGTTTTATCATAGTTTTGATTCATTGCTTCGAAAAGTCCCGGATATCTGTGCAATAACAATATTCACCTTCTCTTTGAAAAATTCTGAGTAAACTTTGCTTCTGTTTCTGAAAACGTAACTTTTGTGTCTGGTAGTAACAAGTTCCATTGTTGTAAGCGGGAGCCAAGAAGCTCTGCTTTAGATCTTGATAACTGTAAATCTCGTACAAGATCATTGAATTCGGCCTGATTAATTAAATGTGGAGTGTTTTCTTGAGGTGAAAATTCGTCAGAATCACTAGAAATCGACTTGAATTCAACATCACTGTTATTGTCATCTAATATATTTGCACTCGAACTACCGGGACAAACTGGATGGGGTAGATCTTTGAATGTAAAATCGGCTTAGTAACAGACGGAACATCGGCATACATAATACTTGCCTTATTTTTTGTTATATCCCAATGTCTTCGTAACACAAAAGTAACAATCATTTTCATGATTACTAGGTTCTCTCCATAGCATTGGCGAACCAAATGGAAGGTAAACTTTTCTCCTGATGACCACTGGAGTAAGATGATTCTACAGCTTTCGCAAAACACGTGAGGCACCCACTTTTTATCTTGATTTGCAACAGGAAATCCAAAATAATGAAGATATGCAGTTTTAACGAATCTACAATAGGTCTTCTCTGTTTTGAAAATATAAACTGTCCACAAACATAACAAAAACGGTCAGAACTTTGTTTGCACTTTCTGCTAGCCATTTTAAATCAAAGCAAAGCAAAGTAACTGTCGTTTGAAGCGAACGAATAAACAATGAAATATCACCACCACGTCGGGTAGTTAAAAAAAAAACAATTGACGGCAGAAAAAAATTCCGACGTGATAAAATATTTCTGATAACACTTTTAGGTTTAGGGAAGGTAGATTAACATATTGACATACATTCGGTTCGGGGTATAAATAAAAAGTAAAATTTTGTAAACTAGTGTTTCCTTTCAAAACTTTATGGGTAATATTTCATAAAAGATCACATATGAATTCAATATTAGATAGTCACTGAATACGAATTCAAATTATTGAATCTGCAGAATATAAAAGCAAAAGCTTTTATATAGATACTTAAGCTTATTCTTCTGCTATTTTACTACTATATTGTTTTCTTATACATTTTATAAATTAAAGCACTTAAAAATCTGCTCAATTTCCTTGAATGTCAACTCAAGAAGTTCATATGCCAATGTCACGTATTCAATTATTTGACCTCAGTGTTTCTAAAATTCCTATTCTTCAGAGCATACTCAGTCTTTCAGTGTCATTCAACTTGTCTATTAATGTGTCTGCAACAAAAAAATGTTGTGTTTGATTAAATTCAAGGCATTCTTGTCAAGTTTTTGAATGTTATTGACGTCAATTCCTAAAATACTTATTGAATATAAATTGGATAAAATATGTAAAAACTTGGAGTTCGAGTCATTTTTCTAGAGCTGCTGAACTTAATATCATGTATCAGGTTGTTGTCACCTCATTGACCAGGTTATTGTCCTTGAGGCACGATCAACCACGATTGCCACTCTCTCTTCCACCTTCTATTTATTATAACACATTTATAATTATTATTTTGCCTTTCTTTCTTTTTAAAGTAATTCTAAAAATAGCAATTCATGTTGGCAACATAAAGCAGTACATACATTGATGTTCAGGAATTACTTTTTGTTTTATTTTATTATCTAATTAATTTTTGTTTCTTTCCAACTGGTTAAAGCAAGTGATAAGCAAAATCTGGTTTATGAAAAAAAGTGCTATTTACTTAAAATGACGACAAAACTTCATTCAATTTTCATTGATTATGATGATAATACAATAATATAAATTTACAGCGGTATTTTGTTAATTCCACCATTTTATTCGGTTTCCATTAGGATATAAACACATTTATTAGACAATCTTATTGAGTATCAAAATTGACAAACGATTTAAAAATTTATGAGAGTTTTACATTTAGCGTTTTCTTGCAATGTATTATAATTATAAAGTTACATTATAATGTGTAATGTGCAACAGCCAACGTCTATGAAATGAAAAACAAATATCCAGTCTCCGTACTCCCGTCGCCGCACAGCCTTTTACCGCACGATTACGGCCAGGCCTTTAAGCAACTTTTCTTACGTAGTCTTATTTACTTAACAAGAGCTCGCTAATTGACTTTTAAAGGGTTAATTAACTAGGAGAATTTTCGGAGTATTCTCGAGAGGAGAAAAAAATACTTTATTAGCTGGGTCGGCGCGAGCGTGATCCTACCGGGCCATAAATCAGAAGTTTTTCACCGACAAAGGAAAGTAACTTAAACTTTGACCCGAGAAAATGATGAGAGCCGCTGTCCAAGTTTTATTCAGTTAACGCGTCATAATTCATGAGAACGGTTTGAGGGGCCATTGTCCGCGCGAGGCCGGCCCGCGCCAAGTCGAGCTGCGTGAGCGCATAGCATCGGGATTTTCTGTTGACATTCGCTAAATGACGTCGAATCGAAGATTAATTGTCATGTAATATGCTTTTGTCTGATCACTATCTACACTGTAATTGAAAGCTTCCGTTTATTAGTTACATTATGGATTAAGTTATGAAAATGCTTATAGATTAATCTGAACTGTATAACAAAAGGGATACTTATCTTTTACGCTTTTTCAAATGAAAGATGATTATTCAAGAATATATCAGTGCATTTACTGAGTAAATAAAAAAATAAAAACTGGTCAGGTCAAGTAAGTGTCGGACCACGCGCAGTTTAGGGTGCCGCAGTTACTCTTCACAATATCTGGATTTAGGACAAGTCATTTAAGTAATTTTCAATATGTACGAAATTGCGCTTGTTACTTTTCTTAGTTCATTTTGTAAGTTGATGGACTATTACACGTTAACCAGTAAAGTTTAATAATAGTTTCGCTTTTAACTTCATAGGGTATATTGCTGTTTCTATCACACATTTTAAAATAACCAGTTAGCTGACGAGGGGGTGAAAATTTGTAAAACGGTTGACCCTGCAATCCATCCCTAAAACATACTGCTATGATTTTTTTCAAAGATCAAAGACTTATCTTTAAGCTATTTGGACTCAAAAATTAAAAAAAAAACTATTGGACCATATAGCCCATTCCATAAAACTTTTTGCTGCTTTCGAGCCCAAAGACTTCAAAAATGTACCTAGCTAGCAAAAAATGATTGAGTTTGACTTCAAATGACACATTTTTTTTGCTTTAACAAGCTCTCTGAGCTAAAATTATAATTTTAACACGTTTTTAGATCTTCGACTTCAAAAATCTAGATTTATTTAATTAAACGTTTTCTTTAATTTTCTAACTACGATATCTATCAAAATCGTCTTTCGATTTCGATCTGCTTTGCGTTATACAACGTAGTTTCTTAGTGATACCAAACGTTATTCCATTAAGAATTTCACGTTAATTTAATACAAGTTTTTAAAAATTTTTGTTTATAGTTATCTCTCGAACGAACCGATCGATTTTGTCGTATTCTTCAGCGACTTAAGTTAGTTTTCAAAGAGAATTGCTGGTTAAATTTTGGAACTTTTCGGCAAAGAACTTTACAAAATATTGAAAAAAACACTTTATGAAAAATGTTTCTCAAACTAAGTCTTTTGAATCAATTGATATATATGCAGTTTGCCGCAGTCAATGCAACTGCTTGGGGAAAAGAGCTGATTAGATTTTGTTATCGATCGGCATGGTATTCTACAGGTACTTAACTAAAAACATTACTATTTTTCTGAAAACTGTTTTTGAGATTCTTGAAAATCTACCTAGTTCGACATTTTAGGAAGTCTAAGTTGAGTAGATCCTTTTCGAATAACGCAAACTGCGTATCGATCGGTCAACCTGTTCAAATATTATGAGAAGTTTACACACTAACACGCACACACGCACACACACACACACGTACGCACGTACTCACATACATAAATAATAAATAAAATGGTCGACATAGATTGTTAACGTCACATGAGAACGTCAAAATCTGATGAAAACTCTGATTTCTTAAATGGGACTGAAAACAGTAACTTCCCTAAAAATGACAGAGTTAATATCGATGTGTTTACTTCTAGAACAGTATTTCCCAAAGTCCAGGTAGACCCCCAGAGGTCCACGGGAGACTTGACGGGGTTCTACGTTAGACGTAATAAAAAATGAGGTTCCACAATTGTAAGCGGGGGTGCATGAAAGTTAATTTGGTTTCGATAGTGAAGAACTAAAATGTTGACTTGACTTCTCTTATCGATATAGGCAGATAATATTTTAAGAAGCTCAGCGATTGTTACTTGCAAAAACTTGCATATTCCATATTCAATACAACGCGCCGAGACTTGTCGTTGCCGCGCCGGCCGCCGTCCCGTCTGCAACGCTTATTCAGACGTGCAAATTAATACAACTTGTTGTGTATGTGCGTGCAAACTTGTATGAACGTATTTGATTCTTCACCAATATAAATACGTGTTTTAAGCCGATAAAAATTGAATTTATCATCCCTACTTTATTTTTATTACCTATCTAATTCATTTAATTATTGCAAAGTTTTCACATCAAAATGTTGTTTAAAAGTTTTTATAGAATTTACAGAAACATTGAAATATAACAAAGAAATAATAATTTTGTATCACATTAAAATAAGTTCAGCTGTTTTCATTTATTGCTTATTAAAAATGCAGCGATTTATTGCTTCTGATAATTAGCAACAGTTTACAGCCGGAACTTTGTTTATTTCATAATATTTATAATAATTGATTTATCATGTTTGTTAAAATAGCCATATCCTGACAAGTTCGAATCGTCTTAAGATTATTAAAATAAAGTTTTTTTTTTATTTATTTACAGGTAAGTAATTGATACAAAACATGGCCGAATCTAAGAAGAAGTGTCGTCAGTACAGTGTTGAATATTAAAATTTGGTTTTCTTCCATCAAAGGCAGACAAACGTTGCCGACATGTTTTCTATGCAACAAAGTTTTGTTGCATAAAACTTACAATGACTCTATGAAACTATCAAAGCTGGAAGATCATCTAAGACGGTGTCATTCTGATAAAATGGGTAAAGGTTTGAAATATTTCCAAACATTAAAGGAAAAATATGAAAAGATAGATTGCACCGGTCGCTTCAATTTGTGATTAATGCAGTTAACAAAATAAGAAGCAATGCATTGATTACACGTTTATCTGCACAATTGTGCGATGAAAATGATGAAGATTTCCAACGATTGCTGTTACATACCGAAGTACGCTGGTTGTCGAAAGGTGCATGTTTATCAAGATTCTATTTACTTTTTGACTCAGTTTTAGAGTTTTTGAAAAGTAAAGATCCTGATATAAAAAAAACTTAATCGATTTTAAAGCAGATATCGCGTATTTGACAGATTTGTTTAAAAAATTTAATGATCTCAAATTACAATTACAAGGGGACAGCCTAAATTTAATAAGAACAAAGAGTGTAATTTCAGCTTTTGTTGATAAATTGAAATTTATGAAGGAAAATATTGGTCGGCGCGAATTTTCACAGTTTACAAACTTGTCGCGGGTAGAATGCCTTGATGAAGATATTCAGACATACGTTCAACATTTGATTGCCCTGCATGATGATTTTAAATTCAGATTTGAAGATATTCTGTCGATGGAAATACCACCATGGATCATAAATCCATTTGATGAAACGGAAGTGGAGAATGTGATATTACAAGAGGAGCTACTCGAGCTTAACACTAATGAGGAGCTGAAAGTGACATTTAAAAGAGGGTATCAAAAATTTTGGCTGCAGGCAGAAATACCCGAAAAATATCCTGGACAGTGGGGAATTGTGCAAAAGCTTCTGAAGCTTCCCTCCTCATATCTCGTCGAAAAAAGTTTTAGTGCCGTTACAAACTCATTAACAAAAAATGGAGCATATTAAATATCACAGAAAGGGGAGATTTACGGTTATTCCTTACAAAACTCAAGCCAAATATTGATAATTTGCTGTAAAACCATCAAATACATCCCTCTCACTAAAATTATATTTTTTTTGTAATTACCATTGTAGAAATTACATTACGTTATAAGTGTTTAATTTTAATTATATTACGACTGTTATAACACTAATAATTAATAGTGTAATAATTTATACATTTAAATTTAAATAAATACCTACAACATAAGAAAATATACTATATTTCTTTTTATCACTCCGAATGGGACGTTGTCTAAATAAAATTTGTGAGAATTGATTGGTTCTTGTGCTGTAAGTTACTGTAGATTTCAAAAAAGTAAAATTGGTTGAAGTCACTTTTTCAATTGGCCAACTTTGCTTTTTTTATTTCCACTCACAGCACAATCATATAACATTTAATTGAAAATTTGTTTAGTCGACTTTATTATCAAATAATTAACCCTATCAAGCAATCAATTTTAAACTTATTTTTTAGAGATTTAGAAATTGGTAATGATGTAGCTGCAAGAGTTCCACCAGTTCCAGTAAAATTTTGAAAGTGGTCTATGAAACAAAAGAGTTTGGGAACCTCTGTTCTAGAACGTTTACTTACTAAATGACTGGACCATTTTTAAATTATAAATAAATACATAATAATTATAAGTCTATTTCATAATAACTTCATAATAACATATAGTCTTTAATTTTAACTACAATGTTTTTGTACTATTACTGTTATTAAAAAATTATTACCCTGTAACAAAGTATATAAATAGAAACTTAGACTACATAAGCATTTGCAAAAATAATCCAAGGACTATAAAACTCTGAACACTCCTGAAAACATTTTCGCACCTACGGGTTGCACAAAAAATGCAATATTTTACAAAGCCGTATTTTTTTCTAATCTAAATATATATATGTATGTATGTATGTATTTTATATTCAATAATAAGTCCTAATTCAATATATAAAATATAAATTTTGCTATCGATTTCAATAAATATCCCACCTTGTCGATCACTATTCGATAAATCCTTACAGTTCTTTTTATTTTTGAAGTTACACTTCTTTTGGCACATTATAAAAAAATCATGAGAATTATTTTTTATCGGGGTGACACGAAAACTCTACAGTATGAAGTTTTCGCAAGCGGTTTAGCGAGCAACTTCTCACCACTAGTAACTGGTGTGCCAATTCAGTCACTACCGGAAGAAGCTATTGCAGAGAATATAATTTAGAAATAACGTTAACGTATTTTAATTTTTAACTTAATAATTGTTATAATTTCAAACAAAAAAAAAGTGATAAGCTTTGTGTAAGAAAATAAATGTTAAATTATTTTATTTATTATTTAAAAAAATTGTGTTTATAAACCTTTTCAAGTCCTCCGATATAATTGAGATTAACTATTCGCATGTATAATTTATTTGATGTAAACTATCATATTATTATTCAATATAATTATTCACTTAAAAATAAATCAATGAATTTAATAAAAAAAAGTTGATAAAACTATAATTAGATGTTAAGTTATATTATTACTTTTAAATTTTTATTATTTATTATGAATTGTTTCATTTGATAAATAATAGATAATTAAAAAATATTCAATGTTGATTAAAAAAATATATAATTAATATTCTTAATATAATTATAGTTACATTTAATTTTTCTTAAATTACGCCAAGGAAGTATAATTTCTTGCGCGGGTACATAAATAAGTACATATACCTTTTTCTTTTAAATAAATTACTACATTATAATAATTTTATTTCTACTTTCAATATCCGCCTTTACAATGACATATTTGGAAAAATGAATATACATACAATAAATAAGCTTATATAGTTTTATAATGTAATATCGGATTTGTTGACAAGTCGTATTCATTAATAAAAGCCTCACGAATTTCTGCGAAATGTTCAATTAGATGTTTAAAACAGAAATACGATACAGAGAATTGACTAATAACGCGAATTCGACAGACGATTTATTAGTTTTTTATTCCTTTTTTTGGAACAATATATTTAATCTTGCTGGTAACAATGTAATGCTAAATTAATAATAATTGATGTTTAGACAAGGTAAGCATTTACTGCATGTAAACAAGGAAAACTTTGCTTAATCATTCACATATTGTTGTTTGACAGAACTCAGTTAGTGAATTGGATAGTCTAGCGAGCCGAAGTTAGCGCGAGCGTTCGACATGGAGTTGAATTTGAACGTATCGCGCCTCCATTCCGTTGCAAACGAGATTGTGCACTAAGTGTTTGCAGAATGGATATAAAAATGCAATTGCAACAAAGTACACAACTGAGATTGGCTATGTTCATTAGCAGAAAAAGCAGATTTTTGTTATAAATAGCTTTGTTTTTATCCTTAGCTTTGCACGGGTATGAAACTACATATTATTTCATTTTGATACTGATTCCATAACCAGTCCTATCGCAGATCCGACTGTTACCCAGACCTTGACTCCAATTTGGAACCTGATCAACTCTATTTTATTTTAGACTTGTCTGTCTTCTGGTTCAGTGCGCCGATTGTGATTGGTTGATATAGGTTACTTCAGCGCTATTTTTTCCTAAAACGCCATCCAGCTAGATCCGTGTACTTTGTGTGACTCGTGCACGTGCGGACAAAATCTAAAAACAGATCTTTATAGGTTTTGTAATTTAGTTTCGTTTCTCAAACATTTTGAATGCAAGGACGTTTAAAGTTCACTTTCATTCGAAAATATATTTTTTTGGTATAAGCGAACAATGGGCTATAGTTTATAATAAATTTAATCATATTCAATAGAATCTTCGAAATCGTTTAAAAGAATGCAATGAAGTAAGGAGTGGATTATAAGTGAAAGCATTCGATATTTTCATTGAAAGTTGCTTCAAAATTCATTGATTTGTTTTGGAGGTCGTTCCAAAAATGATTATTTATGTTAAGATACATGTAAAGAGCATAATCGATTTACTAAGTCGATGAAAACAATTTTTAAGATGTACATTTTATTTTTATTCATTGTCCATACACAAAAAACCAAAATTGAAATTTTAATTGAATAATGAACTATTAAATTAGCCAATAAGGTAACAATTAAATTTAAAAAAAATCCAGAGAAAAGCAACTACGTGTGCCGTTGAATAAATTCTTGCTATTGACATAGAAACAAAGGAATGCATATGCAATTTTTATTTACAGTATAGTCTCTCTTATCGAATGTATTTATTATATTTGTCAATCATTTATTTCAAATTCATGTAAAAATAGTTTTTTTTTTTGTAAAAGTATTTCATCACAACTATTTTATTCCTTCATTTTCAGCTCATTGATCCCATCCGAAAACTTTTTTTTAAGTTCGAAAATAGAAAGTGGCACTGGGGCCAGGTCTAGACCTTATGGCGGATGATCCAGGATTTATAAATCCCACAGACACGTCGCAGATTTTGCAATCTGTACGGTGTACCTGTCTGAGATCATTTTCTATGGTCAAATTAGAGACTTGAACAAAATGTGAAGTATGTGTCACTTATCGAATCCCTTTATTTAACGGATAATTTACGTCGACAGCTTGAACAACTGTTCCATTAAAACTGTACTAAATTTTTCAGAATCGACTATGTCGATAATAAGAAATTCTAGATTCGTGTAAAAACTCTGTGTACAGATAAAAAACTTGAAGATTGTCAATATTAAGATATCAATATATTTAAGCTTGATTTGGAAGCGTCGAGGCTTTCGGATCCCACTAATAAAGTATCCCAAAAACTAAATAATTCATGTTATCGCTACAGCGTACACCGAATTAAACTTTTATACGTCTATGCAAACGGAAAGGCTCCTATTAAATCTTGGCAGCTGGTGCTAAAACTTTGATGTAGCCGAGGCGGTGGGAACACTGTTCTGTTTACACGAGTTGTTCCAGTATTATACTCGAATGAAATTTTGAATATACCAAAACTCCGAACTACTGAAAGGAATTTTACTGTGGATGTTTACTCCTCGCCCGACAGAAGGTAGTATACAGGACGGCGACGTTTTGGTATTAAGTTGTACATTTAACAAACGATTGATAGTCATAGTAATGGAATACGTTCGTCGACTTCTCAATAACCAAATTTTGTCACAAAAGACAATATTTGTTTTATATACGTTGTTAAAGAACGAGGAGCCGAATCATTAGTTGCTTTCGAATCATTCAAATCGCAAGCTAAACGACCAACGACTTCATAATTAATATCAAAACCACTTGCTTCGTGTACTTAAATCGAAAATATAATAGTCGGTAATTACACGTGTATGGTCATCAAAATCCTGGTAAGGGTCGTTAACGGCTCTCAACCTATATCCGACCACCGTGGGTGGCTTGAGTTACAAACTGTTCAATCTGAAATAAGACCTAAGAGAATATGCTAAGGTAGTAAGTGCAATATCGTTTTGCTATTGTGAAATAATAATAATGCAATATAATTGTGTCATCTCATAGTTGAGAGCGAGCATTCCAGTGGGGCGTGTAAGGCTGACGTACGGCAAGTATCACGCAATCAGGCAATCACGCAATGGCAATGCAAGGCAGGCATTATTACCTTTGTCTATTTTTTTCTTCCTTATCATGATAACAATTCCACAAACTCATAAAGATACAACGAATGTACAGCCAGATAGAACCAAATTAAAATATCTCACCGTTAATTAGAATTTGTTGATGTTGACCAGGATATCCACCAAATGGAAAATTAATTATAAAAACTAATTTAAATGCAAAGAATTTTTCAGTAAAGTGCACTTTAGGAGGTTGTTTTGATCGCCATAGTTTTTTTTTTACTACAAACTAAACTATTTGATATATAATATAATAAAAGAAGATTGAATGAAAATGGTTTTGCAACAACATATTGCAAATTGTGGATTTTATCAATCAAAATTCTTGATTTTTTAAACGGCGTTTAAGCTTACGGAGATGCAGTTAAGAAAAAAATTTAAGATAAATGTAAGCCTAAATTACTATATCTAATACGAATTATGGTAAGATCTAACTATAAAGCGGCAAAATCGTCTGAGTAGTTAACAAATAAAAGTAAATTCAAAGGTATGCTATGCTATTTACTTAATTATATATTTTTTACCTTATACTAAAATATATAAAACAAAATGTCTTACCTTGCTTGTATAGAGCCTGTTACTGGCGCTATCTTGTAATATGACAACGAATCGCCAAACTCGCTCGCGATTCTATAGAACGTAAAATGTTGTACACGAAATAAAAATTCTCGTACGGTAGATAAGCGAGCGGTATCGCTAGGAAGTCGGCGCTGCCGGCGCCCGCTGTGCGAGCTGCAAGTATTGTAATAAAATCGCTTTTTGCATTGAAATCGCTTTTAGTGCTATTTTTATGGCGCATAAAATATTACTGCCTTTTCAAGTGATCACGAGGAAAAAATTATATGAATTTTATTACTTGGACGTTTTCATTTTGACCGAGCGCGGCGGACGATGATAAAACCGTTAAAATACTTTTTATATTCGGAGAATTCAGCTCTTCTGCTACAAATTATTCCGTAATTAAAAAAAACGAAATTAATGTTTGCTTATTCGCTTATCGCTACCATTAGCAGTGAAAATAAAAATAGTATTTTAATTAAAGAACTTCAAGCAAAAGCAAAAAGAAACTGAATATCTGTCTGTTTTCCACAGACATTTTAATATTCGATAGACACATTATAGATGTTATATATGTGTAAAAATTAATAAAGGCATTGAAGGGATGGAATCACTAAAACAATAGGCGAATCGACCGATTAGTTTTCAAATAAAGTAAAAGAAAAAAAATTACTTGTTCTGTGTCTAAACAATTTGAACGGTTATCGTAAAATAACATGGATTCACCGCATTAGTAATATAGGCAGTTAGCAGCTTCTAACCGGCACTGGCCTAGCGTGGAAGGTTTGATGTCAAAACTTCTCAATATAATGAAATAAAAAGATTATGGAATGGTTAGTCATATCGTATCGATGGTTGTA